>CM049802.1:20859468-20919266 GCA_027422405.1 Ptychobarbus kaznakovi | reverse complement strand
TGTATCAGTTTAAACATTTGTTATGTTATCTATGTTCTATTATGAATGAAATAGTGGCTCATGTGATTTGAAAGTCTTTTAGTTTTCATTTTATTCTAATTTAAAAAACGTCCCTAAATTTCCGGAATTTGGGTTGTAGTAGGACTGAGAAAGTAATGTTGATTTTGGCGATTGTTTGGCAGGGTCCGAAATGAACTTTTCCAAGGGGCAATATTAAGTGACATTTTTACCTTTGCTCATAACTGAAGTGGATCATGGCAGTCTACACTCTTAAAAATAAAGTTTATTTATGTTTCCAGTAACATCCATAGAACCTTTATATTACACAAAATGTTCTTGACAGTTGAGGTTCTTTAGATTTTAAGAACCTTTCATTTTCTTTGGGGAACCTAAAATGGTTTTCAGTGGCATCACTTCAATGACCCCATTTTGGATCCTTTATTTTAAGAGAGTAGCATGACTTATGCATTTGCGCTAAAACTCCTGTTATAATGAATGAAGCCGTCTACAGTTCAGAATTAATCTCTTTTTGCGTAGTATCTGCACTTTGTTGTTTATGATGAGATAATTCACAAGTGTGCAGAATTCAGTCGGTGAGTGCGCACTCAACAAAACTCAGATTCCACCGTTAACTAATAATAATGTTTGTGATTGGCCATTTATGCACTCAACAGAAACATCAATGACTGGCCGATCAATGCTGCAGAACACGTAAAAACAAATATTTGATGCAAGATCTAAATGTAATGCTTAAATCAACACTTTTCGTGTCAATTCGCATTTCACTTTAATCACAGCAATCATAAGATTTGGTTTAATTCATTTTAGAGACCCCATTTTGTTAAATACGAGGGGCATTTTTGTTAATTTTAGTGGCATTTCTACCCCAAGCCCCCATTAATTTCCGACCCTGCATGGTATTTAATACATAATAATTAGTGTAGCAGATTGGTAAACTTCTAGTATAAATGTGTTTCTTTTTCTAAAATAACTCAGCACGTAGAGTGGTGTTCAGAAATCTTTGTATTTTACGATCTTCTCTTCTAAATGTTGCTTTTCAATATGGACAAATATAATAGAGTGATACCTATGTTTTTCCGCAGCTTCCTGGTTTTAGACAGCGTGCTGCCCCATCTCAGCCCGAGGCCGTCACCCCAACCACCACCTCAGGTACACCAAGAGCACCTGCACTGTTAACCAGTTGGGATTCAACCTTGCTTGGTTTTGTAAAACATCTAATGTGAAGCTAGAGCTATAGTCAATGTATTGCTTTCTTATCTTTAACTCTTTGCTAGGTCTTGAACCTGTCAACCAATCAAAAGTCTGTTTCTTCCCACTCATTCCAACCCTGCAGGTGGAGGTGTTGGTGTCAGAGGTGGAGCCAATGCCTGAGCGTGAACCTGAACCCAGATCTGAGCCGATAGAAGAAATCCCCAGCCCTCCCACTGAACCTCAAGTGGCACCCATTGACTCTTTAACAGACGTTTGATGCTTTGTTCTCTTCTGATATGTATGTATATTGTATAGATGAGTGAGGTTTTAGCAGCAAGGGTTTTTGTATTTTAGTGATGTATGAAATCAACATGATAAGGCTTTGTAATATAGGCCAATTATCATCATACTTAAATGGATGGTTCAACCAAAAGTGTAAATTAATTTGCTCCCTCGTGTTGATTAAAACCCATGAATTTCTTTGGTACAATGAACATGGATGGGACCAGAGCTTGTCAAGCTCCATAAAGAACAAAAACAAAAAAAATCACCATAAAAGCGAAAACAATAGGTTTGTATAACTTGTGCACTATACTCCAAGTCTTTTGAAGTCATACATTTATGTTGTCCTTTAAAAAATATTGCTTGACTACTGTGATCACTGTTCATGTTACGAAAAGAGCAATTTAGACATACTACTATTATTGTGTCCCTTTGAATTCCACATAAGAAAGAAACATTTGAAAAAAGTTGTGGGTTTCGAAAGACATAAGGGTGAATTTCCATTTTGAGATGAACTATTGCTTTAACATTGTATTACCTGCTATAAATGACTACAGAGTTGTCCGCTGATGACTTATAGTGTTTGCAATGCAGCACAGACTGATCTTCAAATATTCAGGGTCAAACCTTAACCCTAAATATTACATTTCTGCAATTAATTTAGTTCATCATTAAAAAATAAGAGGTTACACTTTATTTTAAGGTGTCCTTGTTACAGTGTTATTATACATTTACGTACTGAGTAATATTAATGAACTACATGAACTTGCTATATGTTTAGGGTTAGGGTTTGGTTTAGGGTTACTTGCATGTAATTATGCATAATTTATTGTTATTATAATAGTAAGTACAAGCAACGTGCAACAAGAACACCTTAAAATAAAGTGTAACTAAATAATTTCCCATTGATGCCATGATAAAATCACTCAAACGTTAAATGGCATTATCATGGTATTTGTGTTTTCACGATACATTGTGATTGGTGCATGCTTGTATTCTTCCTTTCATATATTTAATCACTCAGAGCATTTACACTATGCCGTGTAGATTGATTCTTGCAAAGGCAAAGCAGCTCTAATGTAGCATTTAATTTACTCTGAATCAATCTTAGGTTTAGGCTTTAGGATTTGGTTCTTTTTTAATTCAATTTTACTAAATAATTAAACTATTTGGAGTTTTCACAGACATGGAAAACTGTACATTCAGGTAAATTATACATTGAAATGTATTGATCAAAGAATGTGGGAAGCTTGACTGACTTCGGCTGCCTTGCAAACACTATTGTTTTTGCAGTGTCTATCAGAATAAAGTACTAGGGGATAAAAAAATAACATTAACGATGCAGAAAGATCATAGCATGATTGGTGTAAATGTAATCATAGCTCAGAGAAACTAAATGTTGCATATCTTACAGGGAAAAATGTATGTAAACAATGCAAGCGTGTACAATTGGATCCACTTAATGCAAGACATTATGATCAGGTATTTGGTTAGAAGAAAGCTAATTTTAGATGTAGATTGTATATCACACCAGCTTTAAATCATTGTCAACTGTCATCTACAACTACAACAAACTATATTGCTGGCAATATCATGTTAATTGAAAAATGGCATCAAACCCACCACTGATCTGCAATAATGAATACTTCCATTGAGCTAAGCTCCTAACAAACAAAAAATGCTCGGTATGATATGTTAATGTATGTTACATAATGTAAAATATTCCCCGCACTTCATATGGCCTCTTGAATGAAAGTAATGTGTGGAAAATCTGATGACACGATGTCTATATTCAACTCATATGCTCACAAGAAAATATAATATCTGAACAGAATAATAAGACTCTATAAAAAAATAGTTATCCACTGTTAATATCAAACAGTGGTATGAGTTCCCTGTAGATATGATGTATATTCCTGATTAATGCCATTGGTGCTAGTACATCTAGAAAACACATTTCAGTGCAGGATGGGGTTTTGTGTCTGAGAAACCATTTTTTCATCTTTGATATAATCATTCTGTATGATTCAATTAGTGGGGCGAGTTAGAATAGAGCTTTAATGCGTCATCTTTTGTCACTTATTTGCTTGCCATTGTTGTTTCACAAAAAGTTCAGCTAATAGCTACTCACTCACGAAATGTCATTTTTGTATCTCTCAAGAACCTTAATTTGTTACATTACAGTCATAATCCAAGCAACTGCTGTTTTTATTACAGATCTAACAAACAAAGCATTTCTTTTCTCTTCTGTCCTACTACTGTTTATGTACTTCTGTGCCTCTTTTACACGACATCGGTGTATGTTCTGCCCTGTTCACACGTCACCTCTTGTTTGATTGTGATTTTGAGCATGCTGCTGTGAGTTTCCACTAGACGGGGATCAGAGGAATTGGTGTGATATTGTAACACATTCTCATAGTGTTTGAAGTGCGGTGTATTTTAGGTGCTGAATGGATGTATTAAACCACATTTTTGCACCAACAATGTGAGATTATCATTTCTTATTTCACATTTTCATATTTTTATTGTATAAAAAGAACCTTGTTGTAGTAAATTAGGATTTGTCATGCTGGTGTAAAGCACATACAAAATTATATTGTATTCTATTCAATTCTACACTTTTCTATTCTATATTATTAATTTTACACTTTTGTCCTACAGGATGCTTTTAGCAAGTTAACATTATCATGATAACTATATGTATAATACTATTTATTACATAATACTAATAACTGGGGCTGTCTGTTTACCACGTTAATTAATTATGAAAAATAACGCGATTAAAATATTTTAGCGCAGTTAACGCGCAACCCCCCTCCCCCCAGACCTGTACGTCATCTTACATTTTCATTCAGGTGACTGTTGAGAAATATTATGCAGGGCAACAACTCCAGAAATGCAGTTATGCCCTCAAATTCAGGATATTTGGGTAAAAATGCTCCTGCATCTCATATTTATATCATATGATAAGCAATATCACACGAGCAGTGAGAGCAATATCACACTAGTTTTGTTTTTGTCCCGAATAACACGAGTGCAAATGTGATTTTATACAACGGTTAAGTTAATATTGTGTTATATTTTTAAACACAATATTGTTTGTTTTTGCTCAGTTTTTCCAAAAACAATATTACCTATAAAGCCACAGCAGAAACGTGCAAACATGCCACATGCAGGTGATTTGTCTATTGCCATATATATTGCCCTTGTGAAAAATAGAAATGCACTTTACCATACTTTTGAGTTAATTGCAATTCAATTATATTATAGTTTATATTAAATGCAACTGTTCTGTACTAAAGTACTGTCTTGTGTGGTTTACTGCTTAATGCACTGACAAGGATTTATGATAACCTAAAATATACTTTAATGTCATTTCATCTGACATTAAAACATAAAAAATATTTGTAATTATTGTAATATTTATTAATTTGTAATTATTGTAAATTAAAACTACAGTAACTTTTATTGAATGTTTTATCGAATAACACAGTTCAAATTCAGTACTTTCAAGCATGACAAAAGATTATTAAAACATTAGGATGTAAAATGTACTGAAAAGTATAACTTTTAATTTGACATTATTACAAAGTGCACTTTTTAAAAGCGTGTTAAGAACCAGTCATGAAAATGAGCTTGCTTTAAGTACACTTTAGTGGCCCTTCATTTAGTTATGTTATATGCATGTACAGTTTTTTTTAAATATACTTTTAATATTTGAAGTGTATATTTAATCAAATTAAGAACACTTCTTTTTCACAAGGGTGTGAATCGGAAATGTGTACAAAATATTCCCTGCTCCCATAAGTGTTTTATAAATAGACTTTATAAGACTGTTTAAAATCCTCTCTGATTAATAATCCACAAATAATGACTTTACTTTTACTGATCACCTTGTGACGCAAAACTGTTTCTAAAGATAGAATAGGTGCAGCACCTCTGACATTCAGCCTGGAAATCAAACACAAACAATAGTTGACAAGTTATAAAATACACTGTATGAAACAAATGATATTCTATTGAAAGCAGTGTATATCAAGGGCTTTGTCAGAGATGTTTGGCATTGCAGTTGCTTTCTTTCTGCTTTTACACCGATAACCAGGTTTAAATTATGTTTGCACAATCTCAATAGGCAGCAGCTATTTGCACAAGTGTAAATAGCAGCCATTTTTTGTGATATGCTATTTACACTAAGGGCAAATTTACGCTATATGTTAAAATAGCAGCATTTTTTAGTGATATGCTATTTACACTAAGGGCAAATTTACGCTATATGTTAAAATAGCAGCATTTTTAGTGAATGCATTTACAGGCAAATTTACGCTATATGTAAAATAGCAGCATTTTTTTGTGAGCTTTACACAAAGCAAATACGCTATATGTTAAAATAGCACTTTTTTAGGATATGCATTTTAATAAGGGCAAATTACATATGAAAATAGCAGCTTTTTGTATATTACACAGGGCAAATTACGCTAAATAGCAACTTTTTTGTGATATGCATTTACACTAAGGGCAAATTAGTATATGAAAAACAGCAAGTATGCTATTTACACTAAGGGCAAATTTACACTATGCAACATCACTGCCAACTTTTCAGTGAAGCAATATAAAATATGTATGGTGTCACAAAAATGTAGTACTGCATAATGACATTATTTTTCATTAATGTTAGGAGGATGTCGACATGAAAGACCTCTTAGTCTTTCCAGGTTGGACCGATGCAAACGGGCCAGGACACTTTCTCTGTGTAAGGGAATGTTACTGTTAGATACTACATAGTACATGTAGTGGGAATTAATTTGGTTAGTTAGTGTTTATTCCAACAAAGTGAACAGCAGCTCTACTCTTTGTCCTAATGACTTTTAAACTCATGTGCATGTCTTTAACAATTATCACATTAGAGATCATGAAGCCACTCCTGAGAGAAATCCTCTTTTTAGACACACTGCATGAGTCTGGGTTTGGAGATGCTGAGTACAGAGACATTTTTAGGTCCACATTTGAGGCATACCTCTCTATTTGTTTCTCTGTTTCTGGATTAACTAGGAATTACACAAGCTTCAGTCTGGATCCAACCCTTAAATGATCTGAGATGACCAAACACCTGAGAAGAGATGATGACAAAACCGTAAAAATGTATGTTTTTATTGTATAGAGATCTTGCTCAGAAAATGTATCCTGGGAGCTGGACTGAGAAGACTGGGCATGATATTGTAGTGAATAATATATTGCATAATTAGATCTTCCAATTAAATATGATTGCCCGTAATCTGCATTTCATATACAAGACATGTGACAGAGAAGACAGCAGCTTTGATCTATCAGTCATGTTTCATGTATCACTAATCTAACCTTATTTTTTTTGTTGATTATCTTGCCACGCCAGATCTGTGGAAATGACTGTGGGATTTTTATGCTTATGGTAATATGTAAAAAGTTTTTTTGTGTGTGGAAACCATTTGTATGTTTCTGTCAACATAGTAAATAAAAGGTTTTCCTTCTTCTCTGTTTCAATGTATACACTTTCCATTGTGACAAGCACAGGGTTTCAATTCCAAGAGGTGAGTTGATTCAAAAATGTTTATAAGGATGAAATTAATGCTTTAATTGTTTCTTATATACATACTTGTTTATCTTGAAGTAAGAGATACATTAAAAACTAAAGACTCTCCTTATCATTGTCACATTTCTTTCAGATGGACATGTCTTTGATTCGGAAGTGATGGTGTCTTCTTCTAATGGAGCGTTTTAAAATTGACGGATATGACAGCCCTAAACAATAAACAATATATCTGTATATTGACCTGTTGACTACATTAACTTAATGTTATAAGTAGGCACCAATAATTTTTTATGCAATACTTTAGATTAATCTTGTTGTTAATGTTTGAAAGCCAGAGGTTTGCCTTCTGGACTGATGAGGCCAGCTTGTTACAGAGAACCCTTCAGTCAATATTCAGAGTGCCAAGGAAGCGTGCCATCACTGAGGAAATTCCAGCCCACGTGCAGGCTGTCTTTGACCGCACTGCAGAGGAAAAGAGACTGGCGGACATTTTACAGTCACCGGGAGCTGAACAGCATTTGGTGGTACTTAGACACATTCATCATTACAGACTCACAGTAAATAAATCAACCAGGGCTTTTGTTAAAATATTGTCGACTTTGCGGCCCATTTATTGGCAGTCACAGGCCAATACAAATTCTGTCTGTGATTGGTCGCCTACCTGCCTCTATAAATACATACCTGCCTACCTGCACACAAATCTGCCCATGCACTCATTGATCTTCAGCGGAGTACTCAGCAGTACTCAGCAGTACTCAGGCAGTGCATGTCCATTTGTTTTGGAGGTTTGGCTTTGAAATAAGCCCTAAATGTAGGGGGTGGAATATTTTCGGTTGATTGCTTTTAAAATATACCTTAGTCTTGCTCGTTTCTCCAATTCTGCATATTCTAGCTTTAAATTGAGTTGTTCGTTCACTAACAACTTAGTAATGCACTTAAAAATCCTATTACCACAAAATAATAGTAATAATTGTGGCAAAATAGGACGTACTCAACGGGAAGACTTCAAAATGGTATCCTCCGAAGTCCTTTCGCCAGGTGCCTGTCTACCTTGAAGAACAACAGGACAACCTTTTAGCTTTTCTGAAGTCAGTACTACATAAAACACCTACGCAGCTGAGCTTCACAGATGCAGTCAATCGGTGGTGTTCTATTTCCAGAGGTATGCATAACAATATAATGTATTGTGCATGTTTCTGCCCTTTCAAACCCTACTGCATATTATACCTTATGATACTTATGTACAGACCTGTGTATATTTCAATTAACAATTTTCTTTTGATAGGCCATCATATATGTCCTGGCTGGGCTTCAGAATTTGTCTCTGCAGGATGCTGAGCAGGCCTTCCTCTCTGGTCCTGGTTATCATCACAGGTAAGAGTAGAAAATTGAATTGTTTTTACACAATGTCCAATGTATCCGTTTTTTAAGCGTTAACAGTATTTCTGTATTCTGTTAACCTAGCAGTGATTATGTTCTCCATTTACTATTTCAGTGAAGTGGAAGAATTTAATAGGGTGATCAAGTGACTTGACTAATTTTATTAGGCTATTGTTTCTTAATAATATTACCATAAACTTGTGAAGGAATGTTAACATTACAGAAGAAATGTGGAAGAGTTGAGAGAGGTGATATTTTTAATAATCTATGTACTTTGAAATTATTACTAATTAAATAAACGTAGAAAACGTATCTGTGTGGTGCGGCTGACAGGGAGCAGCATACATTGTTTACGTTTTATTTGTGCACAAAACATATTCTCGTAGCTTTGTAAAATGGCGGTTGAACCCCTGATGTCACATAGATTATTTTAACAGATCTCCTAACTATGTTTCTGGACGTTTATCGTGTTATTTACATTGCTGTCTATGGGAGGGTCAGAGAGCTCTCGGAACGCATACAAAAAAATGCATTTGTGTTCCGAAGATGAACGAAGGTCTTACGGGTTTGGAACAACATGAGGGTGAGTAATTAATGACATAATAATGATTTTGGGGTGGAGTAACCCTTTAATTGCACCTTAAGCAAATCAACAGACTCTTCATTTGAAATAAAATTACACTAAATAAAGACATAGTGCCTTTGGAGTAACCTGAGGTGAAATATGTAGATAAGTGGGACTGAATTGAATATGAATTCTGTAATTTTCGAATTCCTCAGGTAGATACAAATTTCATGAACTTTCGTGTATAAAACCTAGTTTTTTAAGCAACAACCACAACATGTTAAACAATAAAACTATATAGGGTAAGACGGAGGAAGATTAAGAACAACATGCATTTACTTTTTATCAAAAATATTATTTTGGTAGTTTGATAGTGCTTATAAAGCATATACTAATGCCTTATTCTGCATGACCATACCTTAATATACCTAAACCTAACAACCACCTCACTAACTTAAATCCCACTTTATATTTGGTGGCCTTGACTACTATGTACTTACATTTAAATGAATCATTTGACACAATGCACTTATTGTGTACATACATGTTTTTACATTGTATTTATATTTAAAATAGATACCTGAATGTAATTACATCTGTAATTAATTTATGTAATTACATTAATAATACAATCTATAAGCTAATAGTTTATTAATGAAGTGTAAGTACTTTATTAGTGTATGGTTATTATTTAGTGATTCGTGAAGTACTTCCTTTTATCTTAATTTTTACTCCATAAATCTAAAAACATCAGTGTGTCCATGAATTATTGCTTGATTGACATCACAAATCATAACTTTCCGGAGACACAAAATTAGATCAATTAACCTGTTTTGACTGACTAAATCCAATAAATGTTGACATTCAAATGAAATGACAAAACTGAGAAGAGGATAATTGTTTTTTTTAAATAAACATACAAATAAATTAAACATTGAATACAGTTCATTTATTTATTATAATGTACCTGGTAATATGTTGTTTTGCTGAAGTATTGCGCATCGAATACAACAGCTCACCCACAGAAAGTGTGTAAATAAGTGTAAATGACCATACAAATAACACAAATGCAAATTACAAAATGAAAAGGCATATGAATTGATAAACTTGTACTCTGGAGATACCAAACCACCACATACAGTATCAAAAATAAAATCTTTAAATCTTCTTCTGTAGCCTAAGATGTACTGTAAAAGAGACCGGGGCAAGATGTCACACAGGGAAGCATTGTCACATATGCCAATCCTGTTGGTCAAAACATTGTTTTGATGTTTGATATATATTGATTATTTGATCTTTGTTGCTGTTTTGTAATTGTTTTACTGTTTGAAATCTCACAGACACAGAATATCATAAAGCATACTTTCAACTAACTATTTTTGAAGCAGTGCAAATATTCAAAAGGCTTTCTTAAGAATAGACCTAATCTGGTAAATATTTAGTGAAGTGTTAAGTGTGACAACTAGCCCTGGTCTTACTTATGTTACACTGAAAAAGAGTCAGAGATGCAAAAGTTCACAGACCCAAATCCCCATATCTGTGCTTCATAAATAGTACAGAAATAAATAATTGTCTGTATAGTTGAGTATAATACTTAGATTACACATGGTAATGATGACAAGTCCACATTTTTAGAAACTTGCTGAAGAAACCAGCATCTTCTATGAGAGAATCCGCTTTCCCATCCTGACCTTTATAGTGTCAGTTACTCCATGCCTCTGAAACAAAGACCATATTATTTTCATTATACCGGACAGATCACTTTTGCAAAGTTGTCAGTGACGTCAGTTTTACAGTTTAATGTTAACAAGATGATTAATCGTGTCAGAGAAGCACTACGCATGTAGTAAGTTTTGTATTGTAAACTATGTGTGAAATATAGCTAAACATGTGAAGGGTACATTTAATAGGTTAACCGCTCCCTGAACTTTTAATGTCCCAGGGTAGTCTATATAAATCTGACTCATTCAGTTTTATTCATTCATTTACTGTTGAACAATTTGGAGAATGCATGGATGGATTTATTGGTTAAATAGTTGACACATAATGTTAAAAATCACTGTTTCATAATCAGTATGACTATTTTTAATTAAAGCTAAGTAATCTGAAACAATAAAAAAACTGAAATAATTACTTCCACTCATCACTGCATTAAAGTAGTTATACAGTTTATAGCAACCTGTAATGACCATAAAGCCTTTCCCAGCGATAGCTATAAATCATCACCATTCAATATTTGACAGCGCAGTAACATATCAATCGTGTGTAATATAACTGAACGTATTGTGTTTGATCCTAATTCAATGGTAGCTTTATGAAATGTATTTACTAGCATTAAATCCCATCTTTGTGTTGCCCTATTGAGCAAGCATTGTGGTCACCATAGTAAACAGTTCATTGAATGAAGGGCTTCGCCTCATGCTAACTAACCCAGTTTATGTATTTAATCTGCATTGTGTTGCTGGTGCGTCTTTGTTCATGTTGAATTTGATCTGCTCCGCCCACAACTACGCTTTTACGTATAAGCCTCCATCATAGGCAAACCTGTTAGTCCAAACCTATCCTTTAGTTTCTGAGACCAGCTTGAGAAAAACTTAATTACATTGTAATTTTAAATAATAACAATTCTTGTTTTGTTGATAAATGCAGCAATTATGCATGCATATAAACCTACAACTTATGGATATCTACAATGGTTGTCTGTATTGATTTATTTCTACCTCTCTTATAGTGGTGTTGTGGTTTTCATCTCTGAGGATTCGTCACGTACATCCCGGATCGGTTGCCATGCTGTGCTTCCGGTTCTCCCTGTAGAAGAAGCGATTTATTAGAGGTCATGTCTGTCAGCTGTAATAACAGAATCATTAGACAGACATCTTATGTAATTATGAATATATCAATAATGGATGAATAAGGTCTTAACACTTAAGTTATTGTATATTGTACCAATCTAAGCATAAAAGATAAAATGTCATAATTTCAACATAAAATTGCGCATGAGTAATAAGCAAGTATGTTATGATAATCTGTCTGCTCAAAACATTTGCGACAGTTCCAAGATTTCAAATTGCACAAGTCGAAGACAAAAATGGACCCTTTTCACATTTCTGGAATTTGCTCCAATAGCAAAAAACAAAAATAGACAATAATTAAGGTGGTCAGAGAAGAGAAAGGTTTGGCATTACTCCCTCAGCCATTGTATTACAAATGCTCACACAGCAGCCTTAAAGGAATAGTTTACCCCAAAATAAAAAATTCTGCTTAAAATATACTTACCCTCAGGCCATCCAAGATGGAGATGAGGTTATAAATATAGCATTACATCACTTGCTCACCAAAGGATCCTCTGCAGTGAATGGGTGCCGTCAGAACGAGAGTCCAAACAGCTGATAAAACATCACAAGTAATCCACAACACTTGTTACTCCATTACTTACTCCAAAATGACTCCAGTCTGTGTAAGTGAAAAGCTGCATGTCTTTAAGAAACAAATAAATAATTAAGGCATGTTAACTTTAAACCGTCACTTCTGGCCAAAATCCATAAATATTCTTCTAGTGAAAAGGCCCATCCTCTGTTGTCCTCTCATATCAATATCCACTAACATGTTAGTTTTGAACAGTTTTCGCTTGTAAACGGTGTTTGATCTGTGAATAGTTCTCCCCTGAATTAGATGAGACTTTTTTCACTTGAAAAAACAATATTATGGATAGATGACTCATCTTAATAATGGATTTTTTTCGTAAAAAAAAGTTGTTAACTGATGGACTGGAGTGGTGTGGATTACTTGTGGATTACTTGTGTGATGTTTTTATCAGCTCTTTGGACTCTCATTCTGACGGCACCCATTCACTGCAGAGCATCCATTGGTGAGCAAATGATGTAGTGCTACATTTCTTCAAATCTGTTCCCATGAACAAAAAAACCCATCTGCATCTTGGATGGCCTGAGGAGGGCTACATTTTCAGCTAATTTGATTTTAAAAAGTAGTTTTCTGAAACATAATGCCAATGTAATAAAACAAAACGTATGTTATAAATGTACATTACATACAAAAATAAACACATAAAAAGCATTGCAAGATTTACCATTTTAATAACTATGGAAATGCATCATCAAAGTCTGTGAATATGGTCCATTAATTTATGTATAATAGTCAATGTCTTATGCTGACATGAAATACATATTTTTGAGGCTAGTGGCATTTCTCAATAGATCTTTAGTTGAACTGATATCAATCACAGTCATATGAAATGAAGTTGATCTTACCAAGCTCCGGTAGTTGGGGCTCCTCTCAGGTGTGTGTGACATATATGTGGGATTGGCCAGATGTTCTTTGAAGGACGTTCTCTCATACGGTGCTACGGTTTGTGTTTCTTCCTTTTTTTCTTTTCTCCTACAGCACCAAAAGCATATCTGGAGAGATTGAAATGAGATATTACATTAAATAAAACCACAGCACTGTATATGATAAAAAAAAATTCTGTCACTTTGGGAAACCTGTGAGTTTATAAATATAAATGTAAAATATTTACCAGTAGTAAGATGATGAAGAGAAGCAGTATAATGATGCATGCTAGCACTAGCAATGCGATGGCCCAACTAGGAAGACCCTCAACACTAGATTCTGCAAAAGGCATTGCTGTAACCATCGGAGTTGTTGACTGTGGAAAAAGCCAGGCAGGTGTGACTGTTTCTGCATGAAAAAAATATATTCATTTTAGAATTCATTTATGTTAAAAATGAGGTTTTCAAACACCATGAAGCAGACTCACAAGACGTAAACCTAAACTTGTCGGACTAAACCAATTTCCCATTTTACACTTGTGTTTGTTGAATGTTGGTGTGGCCAATATAATTCAACTTTACATCGATGAATCTGATGGGAGCAAATTGATACATTCTGCATGAGTCTGTTGATGAATACTCACCAGCTGTGTACTGTCTGTTGACTGCAAGACCGTTCACTTGAGTGTTATTATCTATGGCCCTCAGGAACAAATGCTTGATCACTACATTGTTGATAAAAATGGTCTGGAACTGGATGGTACAATTTGCGATCACCGATCCATTACTGTAATCAAGTGAGAAACAACATTTTGATTGATTGTAATATTTCATGCGGTAACATCACCCTATAGTGAAAAAGAAGTACACTTAAGCATGCTTTTTAAAAAGAGTACTTATTACAGAAATAATATAGTTTAAAAGAATATATTTTTGAAGTGAATTTAATGTTTTCTGACACTTGCAAGTAAATGAAAATGAAAAAAAAATAGATAGCTTTTTTGACCAACTTAAGTAGGGCTTAAGTATATCTTTACATACCATTTTATAATTACTTCGGTTGCCTTTGAGATAAAGATTAAAGTATTGCTGAATACTGACAAGGCTTTGTGATAAACTAAACTATGGTAATACTTTAATACAATTTCTATTAAAAACCTGTGGGTCATATATTTAAATATATTTGTAATTGCACATTTGTAATGATGCGAGATATTCAATTTAATATAAAACAGCACACTACAGTTCAAATTATAATCAAGTACTTTACATGTGCTTTAGCATGTTAGTCGACATCTCAATATAACTGTACTTCACTAAAGCACAACGAAAAAATATATATATTAAAACATAATGATTTTAAATGTACTTTTATTAAAGTCAAATTTTTATTTGTATTACAAAGAGTACTTTTTAAAAACAAAAATGCTAAGTGTGTTAAGTAACAGTCATGAAAGTGAACTCTGAGGATACTTAATTTACCTTTTATTACATTAACATTATATTATCTTCAAGTAGCAAGTACACTTCTTTATCACAATTTGTTTTTAGTAATTTATTTCCCACAGTCATTTACATTTATGCATTTAGCAGACGCTTTTATCCAAAGCGACTTACAGTGCATTCAGGCTATACATTTTTTTGTCAGTACATGTGTTCCCTGGGAATCGAACCCAGAACCTTTGCGCTGCTAACGCAATGCTCTACCACTGAGCCACAGGAACATAGGATTATTTAGGACTAATACACCTTGAGATGAGATTTACCTGAACTGTATATTTGTCACTCCTCTATAGGCTTCTCTTGTGTCACAGTCAGAGCAGTTGAAGGCAATGTCCAGCTGCGGAAATTGTTCACAGGATCGCTCTTAGGGTCAACCACTTACATGTACTGAATATGTTGTTGCTGGTATTATATATGAAATGGCTGCTCTAGTCAATAAAACTGGCACTGATATTTATTCATTCATACATCATCACGAGAAGCACTTACAAGTCCAGCAACCTCAGCATACATGCGCTTGTACTGCTGTGAGGTTGTGTTGAGGATAGCGTCGCTGAAGACGCGGTTGTTGATCTCCATGCAGAGAGAGAATGAGTACAAGGGTGAAGGGTAGATCTGTGGCTCTGCCTGTAGGCCCTCCACAATTTTTAAAAGACTGTAGGGCTCAGCACCTAGAAGCGTAAAATTATTGTTTATTGCCGTGTGTGTGTGTGTCTCCGCATTACATTACGAAGACCAATATCTCCACAAGGATAGTAATACCAGTAAATTTCGACGTTGTGGGGATATTTTTTGGACATTTTTAATTTAGCTCATGTCAATGTCAGATCCACGACCTTTATACCTAAATTCAAAATTGTTCACAATCAAATAAGCGTATTTTTAACTATTCAAGACTACACACAGAAAAATAAGGGTTTAAAATTGTACCTTTTTGGGTACAACAGCTTGTCCCTGGAGAAGTACCCTTAAAAGGACATATTTGTACCTTTTTTCCCTAATAGGTACATATTAGAATCTTAGAGTAGTAATACGTACACTTGAGGTACTAATATGTACCTATTAGGAAAAAAAATGCAAATATGTGTGGGGACAAGCTGTTGTACACCAAAAGGTACAATTTGAAACCCTTCTTTTTCTGTGTGTACTGACACTAGTTTCAAATTTGATACAAAACCAGTACCTACAGTATAATGCTGCATTGTATTTCTTTATTTATTTATAAATGTATCTAAAATTCATTGATATCATACATTTTGTAAATACAAATAGCATATAATGTTATTTATTTTTTTCTTGAAAAAACTCAAAGCTTAGTTTATAAAACTCACATTATTTATTTTCAAACTTTGCCGGCACACAAAACACTTTGCAATAAGGTTCCATTATTTAATCCATTAAGATTAACTAACCATTTTTTTTACAGTGAATCTGTTACAAAATACAGTTGTTACAGTATTTATTAATCTTTGTTAGTGTTAGTTAATAAAAATGCAACTGTTCATTGTTAGTTCATGTTAGCTCAGGACTATTAGCTAACATTCATACAACTTTTGATAATAGATCATAAATGTTGGAATCAACATTAAGTATAAATTAATACATGCTTTAGAAGTATTTTATTGTTAGTTTATGTTAACTACTGTAGTAGTTGCCATTTTAGCACATTTCTCTTACTTTTGTCTTGATTTGAGTTCTTGAATAATTTATTTGTCTGGGTACGTTCTGTGTTTGTGTTTTTTCATAAGTATAAAATATACTTATATATAGGCATATAGCCTATATGATAATTTACAAAAAAACAACAAATGTGAATGTTTCAAGTATTAAACCAATATGTATTTCTACAAACTACATGATTATGAGAGTTACTGAATGAAATGACAAAAAATAGAGCGGAAGTTATATGAACTCAGTTTGTTATTTCTATAGTGAAATCCTCAAGGTGCTTGATTAAATGTAAAAGTCTTGTAACTTACCTGCTGCAGAGAACAGCAAGCTGAGGAATGCAGCCCCGGTATAATCTAATCTAATGAGCCTCATCCTGAAGAAAGTAAAATGGGAATTCAATTGACTGAATGATATTCCTCTGGCTGAAGAGCTTCTGTAACAGTCTCTAGAGAGGTGCTGCTGGTAATTGAAGCGTGATCATTTATTTGCAGAGCTTTTATCCAGAGTCAGAATGTCAGCTGTCAATCGGTCATGGATGGAGGCGTGGCTTTATGGACCTAAAGTTAGTAACGGATGATGAATCATATAATAACTCCTTTGTTGTACTCTATCCTCTTTTTCATTGTTCTTCAGCGAGACCCGTGGACTGCAGTCAAAGCCATTCTGTTTGACCTGCACGCACTGCACTGCTGTGAAATGTGTTTGCGTCAAAACGCCGTAAGTTGGCTGTGTTTAATCAGGGGTTAATCTGCTGCACCCTCACCAGAGGGACACAGGTAACCTCACTGCACAGGATGTGTTGCCATGGAAACATTCTGCCAATAATGAGAAACTGCTTTTGTGAGCTTTTTATGACTTCCTTATGATACAAATCACATTTCTGGCATATTCAAAATCTGGTGGGGAGACATGAGTGTTTACTTGAAAATGTGTGTATGAGGGTTCCTGTAGTTAACTCAAATTAAATAAACGAATTTGAAATAAATGAATAAGCTATTTCAAATGAAGTAAACACAGTTTTTTTATTGATATAAAAACCTTATCCTCTCTTTATTTCAGCTGGACGCCAATTTGTTAACACTTTATTTTAAGGTGTCCTTGTTACACTTTACATTTACTTGCTATTATAATAACAATAAATTATTCAAAATAACATACAAGTAATCCTAAACCAAACACTAAACCTAATCATATAGTAAGTTCATGTAGCTTATTAATATTACTCAGTAATTAAATGTAGTATTACACTGTAACAAGCAAACCTTAAAGTAAAGTGTTACCGTGAATTTTCATTTAGTTTAACTTGATGTATTTAAATAACTAAAACTATATATTATATAAAAAATATATATGTATATATATGCTGATGTATGTGTGTGTGTGTGTGTGTGTGTGTGTGTGTGTGTGTGTGTGTGTGTGTGTGTGTGTGTGTGTGTGTGTGTGTGTGTGTGTGTGTGTGTGTGTGTGTGTGTGTGTGTGTGTGTGTTGTGTGTGTGTGTGTGTGTGTGTGTGGTGTGTGTGTGTGTGTGTGTGTGTGTGTGTGTGTGTGTGTATGTGTGTAGTGTGCGTGTGTGTGCATGTATATATGTGTATATATATATATATTTATATAATTTATATTATTTTTATTTGTGTAATAATACATTTAATTACTGAGTAATATTAATAAGCTACATGAACTTACTATATGATTATGTTTAGTGTTTGGTTTAGGATTACTTGTATGTTATTTTGCATAATAACTCAATAGAGTTATAAGCTTAATAGCTTATTATATTATTTCAAATTTGTTTATTATATATACAAAATAAAAAAAGTAAATTAAATATAGTATAGACATTAAACATTACTCTCATGTCAGACTGAAGTAGCATTCCGTGACTCAGGTTTCCACCCTAATATTTGACTTAAACAATAGGCAAAATACATTTCTTGCACACTGCTAACAAAAGGTGTGGGGAAAAAGGACATGTGCTGATCACACCAAATCCCTCCACCACAGTTTCACGGATGTCAAATACACGAGTACAGTACATGCCACCATTGTGCTACTTACTGGAAAAACATTAGGGTGAATTCATGTAAAGCGGGTTTTTAAGCTTCTTTGTTTTAACTTTCAGAGCATAATATTGGTCTTTAATTAAAGGGACACTTTTTCTTTAAACAATAAACAGCTTGGCCAGTGCCATGTGACAATGCTACAAAGGAGGACTTGATTATTATAGTAAACACTTTGACATTAAGATGTTCTTGGTTGCTTTATAAATGAAAACAAATATTACTGTAACAGTACTTGTATTATATGTTACTTTAGATTAACATGGATTAAAATGCACATTTAGTAATATTACTGGTCCACCAGATAAAGTGGGCCACCTTGAACCTTCACTAATTCTATTCATGGTCGTAAATAAAAAAATACAATTACTGATTATTTTATAATAGACATGCATAACTGACTTTTAGAAAACAGAAATAAGTGTGCAGTCAGAAAATTCAAGTCAGAGATGGAAGTCTTTAGAAAGAAAGAGCAAAAAGGATTGAAGGGGAAGCATGAAATTGAAGGCATTATTTTATTTATTTATTTATTTATTACGTTTTCAGACAATGTAGATAAAGAGTATAAAGCAGAGTAAAAAGCTTTTAAATATTGTTACTTGCTATTAAAGTTCATTTTAAGTGTTTAGAGAAGATGTAAATAGGAAAAAAAATGTACAATATGGTTACATATTAATTGTTTCTCTTATTCAGGTTTTTGGTTAGCCCATTTGTTATAAAATGTTCTAGTCAAATGTTTAATGTGTTGTTTTAATATTGTTTTAATATTGTTGAGTTTATTTTAGTAAATATTCTGAGAGTTGTTTTGAGTTTAACACATGAATTGAGTGAATTGATGAACTTATATATGTGTTTGGGTTTGTGAAATATATTGCTGAATATTTATTTATATACAAAAGAAGAAGAATCTAAATGACATGTTTAAGTGTCCTACTTTAGCCAACCTGAATTCACCCTGTATATAACCAGTGTAACCAGTTTCCAGTGTAACACATAAATAGCTCTTCTCCTTCAGACGGCGCTTGATACTCAGAAAGATGCCTTCAAATATCAAGAGTCAAGACTTTTGTTATCGTTTTAAATCTATTATGATCCTTTAATGTTTTAGGATTAGTACTTGACTTATTTATAAAAATCTGCACAATCTCTAAAACAATGATTAAGTGAATATTTTAACTTTTATAATGTTCTTATAACACCATCAGCCCGGACACCCTTCAGAATAAACTGACACAGCTCTCCGTCCCCACCTCCGTCTGTCAGTGGATCAACATGTTCCTGACAGACAGACAGCAGGTAGTGAAGCTGGGAAAACTCTCATCCAGCACCCGTACGATCAGCACTGGAGCTCCTCAGTGCTGCGTTCTCTCCCTACTGCTCTTCTCCCTGTACACCAACGACTGCACATCTAAAGACCCCTCTGTCAAGCTTCTGAAGTTTGCAGACGACACCACACTGATCGGCCTCATTCAGGACGGTGACGAGTCTGCTTACAGACATGAGGTTAAGGAGCTGGCTGTCTGGTGCAGTCTTAACAACCTGGAGCTAACACGCTCAAAACTGTGGAGATGATCATGAACTTCACAAGAAAACCCTGCTCACCCCACTCCCATCATAAACAGACCGTGACTGCAGTGGAGTCATTTAGATTCTGGGTACCATCATCTCCCAGGACCTGAAGTGGGACAATCACATAGACTCCATAGGCCCAGCTGAGGGTTGTACTTCCTTCGCCAGCTGAGAAAGTTCAACATGCCACAGGAGCTGCTGAAACATTTCTACTCTGCCATCATTGAATCTGTCCTCTGCACTTCAATAACTGTCTGGTTCAGCTCAGCTACCAAATCTGACCTCAGAAGACTACGGAGCAGGGGTGGCACCACTACTCCAAAAGTGGTGGGGCAAAATTTCATACTATAAAATGTAATAAAATTTGAACTGTCAATATGGTTGACACAAACACAAAAGATGATAAGCTGCTATTTTGGGTTTGGCAGTAACTATTGCCAGAACTATTTTTATTTATTATTTTTTTAGAATAGATTTGATTACTTTGTATTCATTTGTTTATTTTCATTTACCCTTATGACTTACTTTCTTTCTTTAAAAAATAATAATTTAATATAAATAAATATATAATTTTTAATTCAGCCTATGCAGCTTAAGTCAGTGCCTCTGCATACAGGAGAAGAGGTGGACTATATGCTCGCTCTTGAGCAGGAGCTGAAAGCCTCCAGCAAGAACCTGCCGTTTCACATAAAAGCAGCCAGAGCAAAGACAGGTAAGACAGGTAGAGGCTACATGTGGGTGATACATTAGTGTATAAAGAGTGGCCAACTCTGAGCACAAAGGATGAAGATCCAGCACGAGGTCCCGCAGTCTCCTGGATTTTCATTTGAGCTGTCGGCAGTCACTGAAACATTCAAAGCCAACGACCCATCAGGCATTGATTGTTGAAGATCAGGTGTGAACGGCTCTCTTTATTGTTTCCATTTTTAGATGTGGCTCGTTACTCTGATGAGTATCAAAACGGAGAGTCGAAGAACAACTGCATTGAATGGAGTCCTGGTGAGTACTATCAGTACCATTCTTTAGTTATTGTGCTACAGCTGACTTGTTTTATAGTCAAATTATTTTAAAAGTCAGTTCTCTCTAAAAAATATTCAATTTCATTCCAGACTGGAGCCGAATTCCAAAAGAGCTTTGCATTAAAATACGGAAACCCATATAACTAATTGAAGCAAATTACAGATGTGCTTTTCTGCCTTCTCCGTATTTCCTGTTTTCTTGCTGCTTAATGTGTATTCAGCACATGAGTAATGTTAATATTGTGGAATGACGTTTAGCCACTCGAGAAAAGAGAAGAGCAGCATTCTGAGGAAGAGGAGGATGAAGAGAAGAAGAAACAGAACGAGGAGGAGCCAGATGCAGAGGAAGACTATGATGAAGAGGATCTTGAAGATGTAAGAAAAAAATATCAGGATTTAGTAGAAAACATATATTCTCTGTGGTGTTGTCGTGTATTTATGATTTTTGTTTTTTAATTTTCTTTTCAAACACTAAATGAGATTTTTGTTGTAAGCTGCTATAATTCTTTGGCAGTATAAATCACTATTACTTTTCACTGCATGGAAAAAGTGTCTTAGCCTTTTTTTGTGGCCCTCAGAGCAAATAAAGTAATATAGTTTGAAATGAGGGTGTACGGTGGCAGAAATGTCTTTTTTTATAATTGTCCTTCTTTAAATATCCTAGCAACTTAGCAAAGCATTTTGAACAGCAGAATATGTGTGCTGTGTTTCAGGAGACAGACTACATCATGTCTTACTTTGACAACGGAGATGATTTTGGAGCAGATAGCGATGACAATATGGATGAAGCTGTCTACTAATGTATTTAAGAGGCATTTTATTTAAAGTTCTTCTCACTGAATATTTCTATGAGTGACACTGAAAGTATATATTTCAAGAAGAAGTGTTTTAATGCATGTGCTATCTTGACACATACTGAATCTGATTGTGACTGACTAATATTGTTAAGATCCAGAGAGGCAGTGCTGCTATTAAAGATGCTGTTCTGGGATTTTGTGGGCTAGTGGGTTGAGCTGCTTCGGCGCAAAGGTCGTGGGTTCGATTCCCAGGGAACACATACTGACAATCAAAGGTATAGCCCTGATATGTAAGTCGATTTGGACAGATCTGCTAAATGCTAACTGTAAGAAATTTCTGCTGCTTCATAAACAGATCAAACATACAGTACTGCTGCTATTCTCATACAGTGTGGGACACTGTTGCTCAGAGATAGTCTGCTTTTAATTTCCGTTTTATTACTGGAATTGGAAAGCTCTGTTTAAAAAGGCAGAGCACAGAAGCCATCATTTATTTTAGTCAGACAGGGGACACTACAGACCGTTTACCTGCATATTTAATGCATCTCACGTTTACACCTGATAATGCCTTGAATTGTGAGTTACACCTGTGAAAGAGTAACTTCATCTGTTTTAAGCTTTTTGTCTGAGTGTGTGTGTGTTATAAATATTAGGGAAAAATGAATTAATTATACAGACATTGAATTTTTAGGCAGCTTGTAAAGTCATCTGATACATTTTTATTCTGTATTTTGACAAACCCTGTCTTTATTCACTTCCATTATATGAAAAATAACAGTTTATAGTGGAAATTCTTACAAAATTGGTCTTTTGTGTTCCATAGAAGAATGAAAGGCATGTGTTTGTAATGAATGTGAGTAAATGAGTACATTTTCATGTGAGCTATTTCTTTAAGAGTAAAGTTTTTCTCATGTATCAGCAGGTGGCGATATTTCTCTTCAGTGTATGAACTGTAAATATGATGAGCTCTTACAATAAATCACCTGATTATAGAGCGTTAGCTAACCAGTGTTTTCCAGAGCAGGCAAGATATTACAAAGCAATATCAAGATAACATAAGCTTTAGTGCTTTCATTTCAGAATTGCACATGCTGAACTTTACAAAACGTCAACTTGTTATGTCTTTGTATGCTATTTTATTTGATAAAATATTTGTTTGTAAGCCCAACTCTTTTTTCACTATTCAGTTGAAATGCATGCTTTAGGGTGTGTTTAGTGCAATGATATTCATCTTATTTTACTGCATCATTCCTCAGTGACAGATTTATGCTGTTTGCGCAGCAACATTCTGCAGAGCTAAAAGTTCAGCAAAAAAAAATACCAGCTCCCCTCTAACAGTAAGCTTAATTCATTTCAAATCATTTTTAAGTACTTTATTGGCATGACTGTGCTCACATTCTATTCCGCCAAAGCATTATACAAGTATATCATGCAAGTAGTGGCAAGAAAAAAGGAAAATATACAATATAACAATGACAATAACTGCAAACTAGTAATGGAATAATAATAAAAATAAGGTTTATATACAGTATATACAGTTACATAAATCTATATAGCAGACACTTGTCAAGACAAAAGGAAGAAAAAGAACTGGAATGTATGTACAGCGATGGTCTTTGAGGGCTGAGGTTTGACAAAGTGTTAAATCAGATGTGCTCCATTTTGGTGGACTGAAATCAGTGAAATGTAAAATTCAATTCAAGATTATTTGTATAGCGCTTTTCACGATACAATCATTGCAAAGCAGTTTTATAGGAAATTAAGTTTCTACAATATATTTATATATTGTAGAAACTTAACATATTTAACTTATGGCAAAAATTGGTTAATTCTGTATATTGTCTGAGGGGTCGGCATCAACTCTTCTCAGGTATTCGGTCATCTCGGATCATTTAAGGGTTTGATCCAGACTGAAGCTTGTGTAATTCCTAGTTACCACGGGATGTTAATTCAGAAACAGAGAAACAAACAGAGATATAATTAGCGTAGCTGTTGTTCCATCCAAGTAAAAAATTATCTGTTCAACCCAAACTAAAGCATAATAATGTGCGTTTGATCAGATATACCTTCAGTACAAGATTATGAGATGCATTATATGAATGCTTGGCTAAAGAGATGTGTCCAACCCCGAACGTTATCAGGAAGGCTATTTCAGAGTTTGGGAACCAAATACTAGAAAGTTCTACCTCATTTTGTGGACTTTGCTATCCTATGTACTACCAAGAGTCCAGAGTTTTGCGACCTTAGGGAGTGGGTTGGATTGTAGTGTGATAGAAGGCTAGTTAGGTAAGCAGGAGCTAAATCATTTAGGGCCTTATAGGTAAGTAATAATATTTTGTAACTGATATGGAACTTAATAGGTAATCAGTGCAGAGACTGTAAAATTTTGGTAATATGATAAATTTTTTTGACCTGGTAAGGATTCTAGCCGCAGCATCTGTAGCTTGTTTATTGAAGATGCAGGACAAGCACCTAGCAGTGCATTACAATAGTCCAGTCTAGAGGTCATGAATGCATGAACTAGCTTTTCTGCATCAGAAACACTTAACATGTTCCGTAGCTTGGCAATGTTTCTAAGATTGAAGAATGCTTTTGTAAAAAGAATGTTTTTGTAAAACGGGAAATGTGATTTTCAAAAGATAGGTTGCTGTCTAATACAACACCCAGATTTTTGACTGTAGAGGAAGTAACAGTACATCCGTCTAGTTGCAAATTGTGATCCAAGATATTCTGTGTACTGATTTTTGGTCCAAATAAGTAATATCTCTGTCTTATCTGAATTTAATAGGATAAAATTATTGGTCATCCAATCTTTTACATTTTTAACACACTGTTAGCTTATATAATTTAGAAGTTTCATCTGGTCTTGTTGAGATATATAGTTGAGTGTCATCAGCATAACAATGGAAACTATTCCCGTATTTTCTAATAATATTACCAAGGGGCAACATGTGTATTGAAAATAGCAGAGGACCTAGGACAGATCCTTGTGGTAGCCCATACTTTACTGGTGATAATTGAGATGACTCCCCATTTAAATAAACAAAGTGGTAGCGATCAGACAGGTAGGATCTAAACCATCTTAAAGCTTGCCCTTGAATACCTGTATAGTTTCGTAATCGATCTATGAGTATGTCATGATCTATAGTGTCGAACGCAGCACTAAGATCAATTAAAACTAGCAACGAGATGCAGCCTTAGTCTGACGCAGTCTTAGTCATTTGTAATTTTAACAAGTGCAGATTCTGTGCTATGGTGGGGCCTGAAACCTGACTCAAATACTTCATAGATATATTTTTTTTGCCAAGAAGGAGCACAATTGAGCAGACACAACTTTTTCTGAAAATTTAGACATAAACGGAAGATTTGAAATGGTCTGTAATTTGCCAGTTCACTAGGATCTAGTTGTGGTTTCTTAATAAGAGGCTTAATAACAAATAATAAGTTTGAATGGTTTTGGGACATGACCTTGTCATGAATCTGGTTAATTGACTTCCATCCGCTAGCTACCAGAGACTGTGACATATTACCCTGGACTGCATTTCCCATCAACCATTGCACTAAGTTCACACAGCTGTCTCAATCACTTGCTCACTGAAAGCATTATTTTATTATTTATTTTTTTAGTATTTAGCAGACTTTTATCCAAAGACTTAAGAGGACTATAGAAGCAATAAAACACAAAAGAGCAACAACATCACTATCCTGGTTTGCCTTATAAAACTTTTTTTTTTTTGTACAGTTGTTAAATTAGAAACTCAGATCCTGCTTTAGTCGTTTTGTGTTTTTTTTTAAATAAAAAGAAGACCGAGTTTTGTGCTAGTGGTAGAGGGTTCTTTTATCAAGATGGGTAAGGATTCTCTCGGATTGAGTTAGGGAGGTCTAGTGGTAGTTAATGCAAAAGTCTGAAAAAAAAAAGTCTTTACCGATATAAAACACACTCAGCCATTCTACTTTTATCACTCTCCTAGTGTTTAGTCTCTTATATTGTTCTGCGTTTATCATTCACTTAGTGATAGCTGCTTTACGGAGCCTAGTTTCTTGTTATAGCTAAGTCTAGTCTTTTCGTGTTACCCGATTTCCTAGTTTCCTGCCCGTGTATCTTGGATTTACTCTCATCTCGCCGCTCGAACTCCATTTGAACCTCATCTGGACTATAGCTCATGTTTCTGGATTACCCCTGTTGCCAAGCCCTTTG
Source organism: Ptychobarbus kaznakovi (assembly GCA_027422405.1). Lineage (NCBI taxonomy): Eukaryota > Metazoa > Chordata > Actinopteri > Cypriniformes > Cyprinidae > Ptychobarbus > Ptychobarbus kaznakovi. The sequence continues at coordinate 20,893,160 of CM049802.1, read as the reverse complement.
GATATTGTACGCCATTCGATGATCTACGTGAGCCTTAGGAATACTCTTTGTCTTGCCTCTTACAGACCTGTTTGCTGATGCTCGACCCTTCCTGTTTATATCATGTCTGTGAATAAAGCTTTGCATATGGATCCGCACGTTCATGTCTCGTTTGCCCTGTTACAGACCTAAAGATAACGAGGAGTTAATAATATTGAGAAGCGGTTCTTCTGCTACAGGTAACAACACTTTCAGTAATTTAGTGGGTACAGTCAGGATCTAATAAACATGTTGTTGGTTTAGATACAGTGATAAGTTTATTTAGCTCATCCTGTCCTATAGTTGTAAAGCACTGCAGTTTTTATTTTGGTGTGATGAATGAAGTACTAAACAATGTAGAATCTACATTTGTCATTGTATTTCTGATATTATCTATTTTATCATTGAATAAATTCATATAGTCATTACTATTAAACTGTGAGAGAATATTTAGATCGGGTGACGTCTGGTTATTTGTTAATCTATCCACTGTGCTAAATAAAAACCTTGGATTGTTTTGGTGATTATCTATGAGTGTGCTGATATGCTCGGTCCTGGCAGCTTTTAGAGCCTGTCTATAGCTGGACATACTGTTTATCCACGCAATTCTAAAGACTAGTTTTTCTCCATTTGTACTCGAGATTATGAGTTTCTTTCTTGAGAGAATGGGTATAACTGTTGTATCATGGATACAACATGGGTATCATGGGTAATAATTTTGGTGGAAAAGCTCCTTATGTTTCACAGAACTAATCGTTGCCTGGGTTGTGTAGGCTAAGTATATGTGGGGCGGATGTTTGTTTTGTTGATTTCAAATGTCAACATTGGCTTACAGAAATTGCTTACCCTGCCTTTAAGTCCCTCGTCAGTGTCTCCTTCTGCCGCAGCTTGGTGTCTTTAACCCCTGCGTGCAGCACGACCGCTCCGACAGTCTCGTTGCCTTTCAGGATCGCGGGTATCTGCGCAGAAACATCGAGAACATGAGCACCAGGGAAACAGTGAGTGTGCACTTTACTTTCAGCTAACAGCACGGACGTGCCGGACGATGGAGTCTCCGGCAATCACAGCATCACGTTCCGTCTCGCGGAGAGGAACGAAGCGGTTTCGGATGGAGATCTCAAAGATCGGAGGTGGCGGAGGAGGAGAGGTCGTCACCCGGGGACTGGCTCGCGTCTTCCGCTGCTGCTGCACTCAGGGTCCGTGGTTTCCCGGCGCCGGAGTGAAGGACATCTGGGAAGATCGCGTCCGGGTGCACGGGGCCTGTACAGAAAAACACACGTAGTAAAGGTGGTGGGAGTGTTAGCAGCACGCTGCATATTTCCCCCGGACTTGTAAGTATCAGCCCGGGATGTTTCCAGCGTTGCTCTCTGCTCTCTCAGCTGGGCCTGCTTCCCCAGCAGCTCGCGGATCTGCTTCTCCACGGCCTCCAGTTCCAGCTGCACCAAATGCAGCTCGAACGTGTCCTCACCTGCACTTAGAGGTAGACACAAATCCTCCATTAAAGCAAGTAACAGTGAAACAATGGTAAATGTGTGTCAATAGGGTATTAGCTTGGTTAGCGGCAGCGGCAGCTAATAGCGGACTCGGGAAATCGAGGCGCTCTGATTGTTTTTGTTGCAGAATGCGATAGAGGATATTTTCAAACATTATAGAAATGAAAATTATGGTGTATAAAATAGATTTTAAGATAGAAAATAGACAATAAATAATTGCATCAGCAACAAACAGGAAGTGGCATCCAATCAAAAATATGTATGCAGTATTTTCTGTCAGGGACTGACAAAAACTTGTTATTCAATGTATGCCACACACCTTGAAGGACAGGGGTGGGAAATGTTAGGCAACAAACGGAAGTAAACTCAGATGTGTCAACCCCCCCCCCCTTCTCTTCTTCTCTCTCTCTCTCTCTCTCTCTCTCTCTCTCTCTCTCTCTCTCTCTCTCTCTCTCTCTCTCTCTCTCTCTGTGCCGTGGCCTACAGCACAACTGAGACATAAACAAATGCCCATCTAGAGACACGTCACACAGGATATCTAGTTTACTTATTGAATGCCTTTGTACCAGCATGTGACTGTGTCGAATAAACAGACATGGAGCACTGCTTATAGCAAAGAGAAATGCCTGCAGTCCTGAAGGTGATAAATGTACATTTAACATGAATAAATTAATGAATGAATGTTGCATTTATATAGCACTTTATTGTGTATTGTTGTACACCCAAAGCGCTTTACAATCTTTTTTTTTGGGGGGGGGGGGGGGGTCTCTCCTCAATCATAACATAAACTGTATTACTGTACTAATACTGTTCTTTTAATTGGAACAGTTTTTTTTTACTTTTGGACAAAATCTTTTTAAAAATCTAAGAAAAAAATTGCATATGTGTGATAAGTATGATAATGAGGATATAGAGCAAGTCAGTTTTATTCAAAGGCCCAAACAGAGCAAAATATACAATTCGGTGCAGATGCTAATATTAATGTGGTCAAAAAGATGAATTTCTAATTAAATCAATGTCAATTGTCACTCTAATTGTCCCAATTATATGTCTTAAATCTGCAGTCCCTAACTTTTTTTTTGGTTTAAAAATGATCCAAAATCAATATTTGAGCAATTACATAACCAGCCAGTGTTCAAATCGATCGCCTTACTTTAGCCCGATTCACAACGGTTATCTTGTAATAATGTTTTCTAATCTGAGATGTACGGGTAGGTTTTCACGGGAAATTCGAGCATGGCACTGCGTCATTGCGTCACTTCTGTAAACATAAAGAAGTTTTCCCGGCTAATAGGGGAATAACGCATGTGAGGATCCTGCAGGTGGCGCATCGTTTATAGCCTTTTCTCACAGCAGCTAGAATAATTAAATGTATCATTTTGATGGCGGATTGTAATCCAGAAAGGGTTTATGAAACACATGTGAATGAAATGTAATTATATTCCTGTTTTAAATGTGCTTCTGATTACAGATAGCCTGGGATTACACAATATTTGTATTTTAAAGAAATATATGATATATATGAAAGATATGATCATTCATGTTTTCATAACCTCTGGCCAAACTCCAAAATGAAACTAAAATTAAAACATCTTTGGCAGCAAGGGGGCCCCTTGGTGTTTCGAGGGCCCTACACAGCTTGCGTATTCTGTGTATAGGTAGGATCGGCTCTAGAGTGCGACCAATTTGGTCGCACATGCGACCTAATTTCTCAAGGGTGCGACTAATAAAAATCCTAGGTCGCACTGGTGCGTCCAGCCATTCGAGAAAAAAAAAAACAAGTCTCCGCGACTCTGAAAGTCTCTCTGTTGTTCAACAAGACACATACATTAGGCCCATATCGTGGTCTAAACCAATCAGAGATAGTGAAGGGCGGACCCCCCTCTGATTGGCCGTGGTCCAGATATTCCTGTTCATGTGTGTGCGTCTGAAAATGCGTCACTTGTGCTGCTGCTCTCAGAGAGAGAGAGAGAGGTAAGTAATAAAGATGCGCGCAGTGTTGCCAATTTCGCTAGATTTAGCGCCTTTTTAGACCCCCATAGCGACTTTTTTTCCAAAAAAAAACAACTAGTGACAAATCTAGCAACTTCTTGGACAAACTTTAGTGAGTCTCTGTGAGATTTCGTTGGTACTGCCGCGGCGGCGCGAGATCAGCGTGCACGCGGCTCGTTCTCTGCATCGGCTCTGTTCAGTGAACGTCTGAGAGGAGCTAAAGAGATATTATTGCTTCTCTAAGTTTGTATGCAAATATAGCTGAAATCACAGCACAGGAATTGTCTTGTCTTATATTGTGTATTATTTGATTTCATCAGCCAACGGCTCAGTAAAATTATAAATTATGATTTTTGTGCAGACTAGCTTCTTGGAAGGGAGAGCTGGTTATGAATTCTTAAAGGGCTGTGTTTCAGTCACTATTTAATATTTATCCCGTTGACTGACAACAGAAACAGTCAAATATATATAAAGTAAAACTGTTTTATTGAGAATTTGGCTGCATTAAAATACAGTATGAGAACAGAGAGACAATTAGACAGAACAGAACAGGTTTTTTCTTTACTTTATTGTACTTTTAGTCATTTAGCAGACACTTTTATCCAAAACGACTTGCAAATAAGAAAAAGTCACTAAAATTAAAAGTTAAAACTATAAATATTATATATACACATTTAAGAAGATAAAGAAATTAAATAAAAATGACAAATGCATACAACTACATTTCAAAACTAAACATTTAATTGAAAACAAAAATAAAGCTAAAAACAATTCAAAATATTAATTCAAGAAAAGGTATGAGTATAATAATTATTCTTACATAACACGAAAGGCCTAAGTATACTTATTTTTTACATAGTAAGAACTGGTTATAAAAACTGTAAATACCTTATATATATATATGAGTTTGAGAAGCACTGCACTAGAGCGTCCCTTCATTCAGACACAGTGGAAGATCTGATAAGAATCAGTGTAGAGGGATCAAGTCTGGAAGATGTTGATGCTAGAGAGAGTGTGGTCAGCTGGTTTAGCCGAGGCCAAAGATCAAGAAGGCCGAACTACAGGAGTTGGCCATCCGAGGAGCATGTGACTGGGAGGATAGTCCATAAGACATTGAGCCATGAGATGTTCAGTTTGACGCCCTTAACACACTTAATTTAGTGATTTTATTTTTATTTCATTTATCTTGAGATGTTTTAAGTTTAAATATCAGCTCAGTGAAGCACTTTAAGCACCAACACTTTTTCAGTAAGTTACCTTTCTTGTAGAATTGTGCTTCAAATCGTTTACTAGTCAATTTTGCCTATATACAAATTTGGGTGCACCTAACTTTTGTGCTGGTGCACCTAAGAAAAAAAGTTAGGCGCACCAGTGCAACCAGTGCAAAAAGTTAGTCTAGAGCCCTGGGTAGGATCGGCTCTGTTCTCAAGTACAGTAAACATCCACACTGGTGCAGTGACTGACTGCCACACATTCACCTCAAAACATGAGATTCATCCATGCTGAAGCCATGCCGGAGCACAGCCCACGCAAGGAAGATAATTCCGCACAGAGCTGCAATTCCAGGTTTCCAAACAGAGATGGCAACAAAGAGGCAAAACTTACAGACTCCACCTTTAATTTAATTTAAACCTTTAAATTGAACTAGGTATTGAAGTCCAAATAAAACAAATTGGAGAGGGTTTTTTCACATGGCCCCTCCTCCTCAGACTTGACGCCCACGCAGGTTGCCAGATCAACGATACCAACAGGAGCGAGCGCACATGACGATGAATGAAATTAAATATGCTGTGTTTTCCGCCAACTGGCAATCTGGCGTGCCAAAATACAATTGGGTAAACTGGCAGTGGGCCAAAACACAGACCGACACTACGGGCCAGAATGCACATTTTCAAAAGAGAGTAACTGACTGTAGCAGTGTAAACAAGAATGTCATCTTAGCATGTTTCTTAAATATCTGCAAACATATTATGGTATTTTTATGCTTTAGTAGAGTCAAAATCCTACATACAGCACCTTTAAGTAAGATATTAATATGCTTAGTTTTATGATCAAAGCTCTTTAGTTGCACAAAATGGTGAATATATGGATAGTTACGTTCCCTCAGTCCAAGTGTTCATCTTGAAATATTAATAACTATCTAAAATACATTCTTACATTTACTTTCTAAAACCTCTGAAAAAAGTCACATTAACCACGACAATTATACAAAAAGGCCTTTTACTTATTCATTTAGTATGAATTATCAGTCAGACAAAAGAAGGGAGTAGATTGTGTACAACAGGTTTTTCAGGAAAGTCTTGATCGTATTAATAATTCAGAGGTCTTTGCATATTAAATATGACACAGTAGGCTTTATACGGTTAAGCTTTGCATCTGATTGGTTGTTTTCCATGTTAAAACTCCTACATAATGTCTTTGTAATAAAATATTAAATCACAAGGTTATGCACTACCCATTTTTTGCTTTCATGAAATATACCCTTCATCTTTTTATTAATGAAAGTTGTTTGGCCAACGCTATCTCACGACAATTCGTACATATTTTACAATGTGGCTAATTCGTACAAATTTGTACGACCTCACTCTAAACCCCAGTGATGGGTAGGTTTAGGGGTGGGGTCAGGTGTAGGTCATTCGTAAAAATTCATACCAATTTTGAAAAAATCGTATGAATTTGTACGAGTGAAGTCATACGAATTCGTACGAATTAGCCACCTCGTAAAATATGTACGAATTGCCGTGAGATCGGGCTGGTTTGGCTGACTCATTTTTAGGCCCAAATGATAACTGATAAAGTCTGCAAATGACAGCAGGATTTCCTTTGACAAGGAAGAATTGTAGAGTTTCTCCATTAGTAAGAATCATGGTGCTAAATTATGTTTCTTGGCTATCTGGTTACGTAAATATATGAAACTGCCTGTTGACAACATGTGTGAACATGTACGTGTGTTTGTGTGACTTCCTCGTCCGCGGAAGCCTTGCTGCCTACTCAGTGTGCTTTTGCGGTGAGACAGAGAGAACACAGTGTACTCCCACAAAACACAAGTGTTTCACATTTGAACACGTCATTTTTGCTGTGTTTATCTCACTTACCTGATGTCAACTGACCAGATGTTGACTGCTATTTGTTTAGTACATAAAACCAAATGCTTTGAATGTCAGAAATGACAAGCAGGATGCACATAAAAGTGAAATAAACTAAACATTTTCTATAGGTCAGTATCAAGCTGAATGCTAATGCTAAAGATAACAAACCCCCATATATGTGATCTGCCCTGCTTAAACTCCCAGTTCACAGAACAGCCATGCAGTTTATCATGACAGATTGCTGCCAAAACATGGATCAAGTTCCCAGGGCGGTACTGTAACCATTATGCAACTTTCTTTTGTTATTATAGGTGTATAATTGAAGGATTTGTGTTGGCGAGACACTGTTTTTAGATGTGAAAATTAAAATCAATCATTGTAATTTATTATGCATCAATGAAGGCACAAAATATAATATGCTACATGATTAACACAGAAGTTCACTTAATTGTATTAAATGTGCACTTGAAATAAAAAGCCACTTAAGTGCACATAAAGAGAGTTCACTTTCATGACTGTTTCTTAACACACTTAAATACATAAAATGCACTTTATAATAATGTCAAATTAATAGATTTACTTTACCGTACATTGTAAATCATCATGCATTAATAATCTTCTGTAGTTATTTAAAGAAGTACGCTTGTTTGATGTGTTGACTAGCATCCTAAACACATGTAAAGCACTTGAGTATAAATTAAACTGCAGTGTGTACTTGATATTACATTTAAAGTTTTTATTATTAAGATATTTCATTAATTTAGCATATTTTAAATGTTCTAAATTGCAACTTCATCACCACAAATGACATTACGTATATTTTAGTTTATCATAAATGCTTGTCAGTACATTCAAACATCTTTCAAAGACAAGAGAAGTAATTATGAAATTGCATATAAAAAAGCGTTCTTAAGTCCTACTTAAGTGGGTCAAAAATAAATATAGTTTCAGTTAAAATATAAATGTAAACTACAATGCCTTTAAATTAATTGCAATTAACATGCAATAAAGTGTCTGAAAACACATTAAGTTCATAGTTAAGTATATTCTTTTAAAGATTTAGTTTTTCTTTTACTCTTTTTAAAAGTATGCTTAAGTGTACTACTTCACATGGAATGGCATGATTTCAAATCTCATGCTCACAATGGCTAATATTTCACAGCATAAAATACACTTTAGTGTGTTTGATAGTCAGATTTTCTTATACCTTGCATTATTTAGTTTGATGTACACTAGAGTACAGCAGTCGTGTTTTGCACTTTTTTGGTTAATCTGGTTGAAAAGTGAAGTGAGGAGAAAAATTAGTCATTTGGATGTTTGCTTTGTCCCTCTTGTCATCACCTGATGTTCTCGCCCCAAGGCCATTTCTGGTGAACTTCTTGGTATTAGACACAAAAGTCAGCTTCATGGCAGAATGCCAAAATGAGGTCAGGATGAGTGGATTTAGACCATCATGCTGTGCTGCGTCAATCCAGCTAAACTAAGAGAGGGGATTCTGCTGCGGTGAGAAAGGGAAAGGCCAGGGAAACCGGCCTCTCATGTGAAGTATAGCCAACACAGCAGTGTGAACGCCTACACAAGCTTGTGCTCAGATTAAACTTTAATGTACTTTAATATCCTTTAAATGTACTTTAAGGCAAGTGATAAGATCAGATTTCCTCATCTATTGCCACATCTGGCCTGAATTTGACCCTGTAAACACCAAAGAGAGAAGCATGCTTGCAGATTTTGTTCAGGTAGTTTCTAATAGATAAAATAGTATAATTTTGAGTATGTAAAGTATGTAGGACATAAGTATAGAAATGTAATATCTAACTAATATATAATTTTATAACATCTACTCTATTTTATTTCCTTTTATAATTGAATTTACATAATTATATAAGTTTAAGTAAAGTTAGCATATGTTTAAAAAAACAGCATTTGTTAGTAAAAATATTTTAAGACAATATACTCTAATGTTTTCAGACATTTAATTGCATGTTATTTACAATTAAAATAAAATTAATTATAGTTAAAATGTATATTAAATGCAATTGCGTGTTTTTGATTCTTAAGTAGGACTTAAGTACATCTTTATATGTAATTCCATAATTATTTGTGTTGGTTAAAATGTACTGACAAGCATTTATGATAAAATATAATTAATGTACTCAATGTCATTTCATTTCTTCATACATTGCAACTTGTATGCCATGTATTGCAATGTATTTCTAATTACACATTTGTAATGAAGCTGCAAGTTAGTACATTTAAAATATATTTATTTTAAACTACTTTCTGTTCCGACTACTTTCCGTTAGTCAACACATCAAAATAAATGCACTGCTTTAAAGCACGACTTTAAATAAATAAATACTTACTTAAAATGCTTTACATTTTTTATTTAACATTATTATAAAATGCACTTTGTAAAATGTACTTAAGAGTGTTAACAAACCTATATGAAAGTGTTTCTTAAAGTATGCTTAAGTAGCACTACAAGTGCATATTCAATACAGTTAAGTGCACTTCTTTTTCACAAGGGTATTTATGCACAATATTGTGTGTCACAGGTTTTGCAAAGCTCTCAGCTATGAAATCCTCCCTTCTTCTAACTCTGACTCTGATCACATGTTAGTCATGTGCTGCATCATTTCATTACCACAAGTAATCATCTGAATTTACTTTAGCAGAAACAAGTACCTTAACCAGAAACAAGAAAACCGACATGCCAAGGACATTCCAAATTTGTTTGTTTTTGTACAGCAATCGCTTATCTTTATTTGCTGATTCTCAGAAAGCAGCTGTAACTCCTGTCTCCCATGGGAGTCTTTCCTGTCTTTCCTGCTTCCTCAGATCCAGGATCAGCCCTTATATTGTGCTCAAAGGGAAGGTGAAGTACTGCAGCGTGCTTCCTCTGTTTGCGTAGTTAACAGCTCTCACTTCCTCCTCACTTGGGATCTGATATTGATTCCATTCAGTGACACAATGTTCTTGTTACTGCAATAAACAGTCCAGTTAATGAAAATGAAATAAAGCAATAAACAGTCACAGTGTGAGTAAAGCTTTGCCAACACTGCTTTTTTCATTATTTGTTGGCAGCGTTAACAGGTAATTTAGTCATGACATATCAATTAGCAACAGAAAATCTGAAAGCACCACTAATAGGGAAAACTAATATATATATTTGGACAAGTATTATAATTGCTATTGGTCATACTTGAGGATAGTGATTTGAATCAAATCCCCATTCCCAAGTATTTAACTTTAGTGCATGAGTTGTCCTGCACCATTTGTACTATGAACACAAATGATAACTCAAAATCTTCTTACAGTTGCAATAAGATTCAATTTCCACATGGAACATCCCTTATTTTAAAAAGTACTTATTATGGAAACATTATACTTTTAAAATAAGAATATAAGTGTAGATTAAATGTAATGTTTCTGGAGATTTAATTGCAAGTAATTACTGAATATTATATTAATTAAATAAATATGCAATAATTAAATATGTTAGTTTAAATCTATATTAAATGCAGTGAGCTGAACTTTAGAGTGGTCTAAACTTTACATGTAATTTCATAATTACTTCTATTGTTTTTAAATATATTTCAAGTGTTACTGCTTAATGTACTGACAAGCATTTATGATGAACTAAAATAAGCTTTAATGTAATTTCTACTAAAACTAAAACGTCATTTATTTAAATATTTCAGAAATGACATGTGTAATGATGAAGTTGCAATTCGGTGCATTAAAAATATATTAACCAAGTGATTATTAAAATAATTATTTAAATATTTATTTAAAGTAAATAATTTGAAAGTTATAATTTCAAAGTGAATTTTAAAGTGTACTTAAGTGTGTTCAGAAACAGTCATGAAGGTGAACCCTCTCAAAGTGACTTTTTATAATAAAATGTGCTTCATGTTGTAACACTTGGTTAAAATGATTTTATTACAATCAAAAATGTTATTTAACATCACTAAATCTACCTAAATGCTCTCTAAGGTAATAGCAGGTTTTCAGTGTAGCACTGTTTAGTTGCTTTGACCCATATGATGAAACCTGGATGAAGGCACTTCTAGAATGATCACTGAGTGCATTATCAGACGCATGACATGAGTTATGCAGCACGATCCTCAAAATTCTCGTGTTCGAAAAGCACAACAATAATACTAGTTAAGGGAAAGCATGGAGATGTGGTGATTGTTTGCATCAGGCTCTCTGATTAGGGCACTGAAGTGGAATCAGCAGACTTTAAAATAAACACACGAGACAGACGTAATCAAGTGCATATACGGCACATTATCTCTGGCTTTCTCACTCGTGTCTTTGACCTTCCAGAATCCTAATTAAAGCTGTACTGCTGAAATGTTGACATGTAGAGGCTGACTTCATGAGAAAATGACACTCTTCCCATAATAACAGTGCCAAACATAGTACCAAATCAAAGTATTCAGTAAAACCAAAAAAGTAAAAAAGGCATGTTCAATGCTTTCACTTCCTCTGTGTGTCACTGTCAGCATAGTTCTTGCTGACAATAGGGTTGTGATATATCATGACACTGTCCTCACACCAGGGCTTGTCAGCAGTTTATCAGTCTGTGGCGTAACACCCAAATGAAGTGTTGGCAGTTGTTGCCGCTGTTTCTAATATTGGCTTGAAGGACTGAGTCATGGCTTATTCAGCAGCTGAGGTGACTGTGTGACTTGTGATCTGACTTTGAACATAATTGATTTCTGCACGAGTCTTTAAATTGTGGAAATTAATGCAGATACCCAAATGACAAGGTTTCTAAACTGGTGCATTGTTGCCCAAAAATAGGTCGCAGGTCTGGTTTGATACAATGTCTAAAGGAATGAACATTGACTGGAAATGTTCTCAGCCTCAGGCCATTCGCGTTGAAGATGAGTTTGTTTTTTCATCAGAACAGATTTGGAGAAATGTATACATCACAATAATCCACAAGTAATCCACACCAATCCATTCCATAAATTAATGTCTTGCAAAGTGAAAATCTGCATGTTTGTAAGAAACAAATTCATCATTCAAGTTATCTTAACTTCAAACTGTTGTTTCTGGACAAATTATGAGTCCATAATCCATAATAATGCTTATTCCATTGTAAAAGTCCATCTCCTGTTGTCCTCCCACATCAAAAATCCACCAATATATTAGTTTAGGAGTGTTTTGGACTTTTCTGGCTTGTAAACGGTGCTTGATTAATGCATACTTCTGTCAATGTGTATTTCACTAAACTTTCACAAGACTTTTTCACTAAAGGAAGTACTATTATAAACAGAGGACCCATATTTTAGACGGAAGCAAACACATTTTATTATGAACATGCACCTTTTTGCTTAACAAGATGTTAACTGATGGACTGGAGTGGTATGGATTACTTGTGGATTATTGCGATGTTTTTATCAGCTGTTTGGACTCTCATTCTGATGGCACCCATTCACTTCTGAGGATCCACTAGTGAGCAAGTGATGTAATGCTAAATTTCTCCAAATCTGTTCCCATGAAGAAACAAACGCATCTACATCTTGGATGACCTGAGGGTGATTACAGTTTCAGCTATTTTTTTTTTTTTGGGGGGGGGGGGGAACTGTTCCTTTAAGAGTGGAGTCATGTCAGTGAATTGCAGGGAAAAACAGGTACATGATGTGACTGCTTCTACACTCCAGATCCTGAAACCCAGCCTTTCTTGATACGATTATGTGCTACTAATAGAAAGATTGTGCTCTAGTCTTCGGCAGAGTGACCCAGAGACTGCTGAGTTATGTGATATCACACTCTTGCTGTCTCACCGTTGCTCACTTCAGCCACACACTCTGTGCCAAGGATTTCCCCAGCATCTGCTGAACCCCTGTGACACGTGTCAGATGCAGGCCCTGGGATCTTAAGCAGCCTAATGTCCTGACCTTTCAAAAGATACACTGAAAGAAAATACGTTTCATAACTCTGGTGCTGTTTAAAAGCGTCCCAGGATGCACCTGAACTTGGCTGAGTGAGCCAAACTATAATCTGAAAGGGTAACGACTTAAAAGATTAAATATAAGGACGTTTATTTTTTGTTTACCATTTTTGTGATCATCACACAATTCCCATGCTTCCCTTTGTGTCATGATCTTTATAATTATTCTGAAATGTCCAAAATAGTCATATTAATAAAGATTAGGCATTTCCATGTTTGACTAAGGCTTTTTTTTCGGGAAAAGGTTTTTGAAAGAAGTCTCTTCTGTTCACCATAGCTGCATTTATTTGATCGGGGGGAGGAGAACTTTTTTTCAAGATTATTAGACGAATACACTGTAAAAAATAATTCAGTGGCTTTGTAAATATCACAAAAATAAAAACTTGTATTAACTTAATAAAATCTCTGAATATCATTTAAGAGATTATTTGAGTTTGGATTACCAAAAGTAATGCGTAAAAATTCCACAGTTTATTTTATCTCAAATGTACTTGTGCTATTTAAGTATGTTTTAATTAAAAAATTAAGCATTTAACTAACAAATTATGTTTTTCACATGTCCTTAATGTTTTTTGTACATTTAAATGAAAATATTTGAGAATGATGCAATGAAAACTGTCAGTTTTAAGAACCAAAATTATTACTCATTTTCTATCGATTTTTTTTGTATTTTGCATCAACTTAAAAAAATGAGTAAGTTTCGCGGCTATTTGTAATCACGTGGACACGAGGACTTAAAAAAAATTAGTAAGTTTCGCGGCTTTTAGTGATCACGTGGACAACGATCGTGCTGAGAGCTGAATGACTGCTTGCTGGTCTGAAGAAGCCTTCAAGAAGGACAACGGCTAAAACCACCTCAAGACTCATTTAAAATACTGGTAAGTAGTCAATTATCAAAAGTGAATGAAATATTGGCTGTGTTTTCGGGTACACAACACGTCCGGTGTATTTTTTTGAATGCGGTTGCAGCCATGCTGTTCTGTGGTTAATAACTTTTTGGAAGGGGCAAGCATTTCTAGGATCACTGTGACTTTGTATTTTTTTTCATACCACCAAATATTCAGCTAAAATACGGTTAATACAGCTCGGAAATTTGATATGTATGTAAAATAAGCCAATTATTCCTGTTTTAACGCAACAGCGTGTCCGTGGAAGGCACTGTAACGTTATAAACCGCCTTGTCGGTTTCGTCAATTTATTGAACGTTACTTGGGTAATGAGCGTATACGAGTAATTGCAAAAAACAACGACTAAAGTTACTAGTCTATCTGTAGTCCAGCAATTGTAACTAAACTGGTGTAACCATAGATATATCTATATCTGTCTATGGGTGTAACGTTAATGAGACAAATCTCGGTGCGCAGCGTCAGTGGTAGTGATGCGCGGGTCGGGTTTTTTTCCAACCCGCGGGTCCCGCTTTTATGAAATTATTTGGCCCGCCCCAGCCCGTCCCGCACCACTGTATCTATTTTTACAACCCGCCCCGCACCCGCGACCATTAAATAGACAGTGTTTCCCACACATAGACTTTACCTGGGCGGGCCGCCCAGGTATATTAACGGCCGCCCAAGTATATTTGGTGACACATTTTGGTTTTTATTACTATTATTATCTCTTACACTTTTTTTTTTTTTTTTATCCGCCCGAGTTAATGAAACCATCCGCGATCGATTAACTAGAGGAAAATCTCCCCTCGCCCGACGCGTTTCGCACTGCTCGTTCTGTGTGCTCAAGAACGGTCCACACTCCCACAGACAAGCTCTCTCTCTTTACTTGTGGCGGGCTGCAACAATATCCACCGCCTGCTGCCATCAGCTCCCGCATCTCACACACAAGAGCGCGACTTTAGCACAATATTTAGCAACTTTCAGACCCTTTTGGCTGCTTTTTTCCCACAACAGGTACATACTGACAAACCTAGCGACTTTTTTTGGATAAACCTTAGCTATCGTTCAGTTGAAAGATGTCTCCACTCCAGTACTGCCCCGCGAGCGCGAGGACTCTCCCGGCGCAGTGTCGCCTCTCTCTGCGTCTATTCTGTGCAATGAGCGGCAGAGAAGCAGCGCATTCAGTTGGCCATAACGCAGGAAAATCGTCAGTAAATCATTTACAAAACAGCGTTTCCAAGCACCTGTCGCTTACTGACTGTTTGGACTTTTAAATATGAACATAATTCGTCTGTTAATATGCGCATAGTTTGTTACTCAGACGCAGGCAGTGTGCTGAATGAGACAAAACCGTAATACAGCCAAAACCACCGCATATAGTCGCTTTTTAGTGTAAGTTAGATGTATATTGATGTTATCAGACGATGTCGCGATTATAAATCAGGATTATGATTTATAATCATACACAAGAGTATAGTGAGAGTGATTCATGGTTAACATGCAAAATTAATGGTTCCTGTTTATGTATGACAACCGCAAATATAATGTGAACAGCTTTATTGGGCATTCAGTTGTATTCAGGGTTCATACACATTTTTACCAATAAAATTCCATGACTTTTCCATAACTTTGAGGTAAATATTCATGACCTAATGTTTCATGAAATGTCTATGTATTAGGGATGTGACGAGATCTCGTGAGATCCGATGCGTCTTCGCGAGATCCGACTGGTCTCGCGAGAACATGACGATATCCTTGGAAAACATTTTGCAGTGTTAAAAGCACCTTTTGGCTATTTAATTTATGAAATGGTGAACAAATTAAAGGCCTACTACAAACTATGCCTACATGGGGGAAAAAATGCGAAAAAACGTATTCATCCTTCGGCCCAGTGTTTCATTTTGTTCGGCTTCAGCTTTGGCCAAGAATTTTCATTTTAGTGCATCCCTAAGAAGTACTGAGATAAAAGTTTTTAGTTTGGGTATAAACACTTACAGTAGCGATCAAATAGTAGCTGTAGCAAGTATAAGTAGTCTACAGTAGCGATCAAAACGAAAGCATCATAACACTTGTATTGTTAACGACAACCCATTTAAAAAGTATTTGTCATTGAATCATTCATTCAGGAGATTCCAATAGTTTACGTCTTTATGAAGTGAGACACTGATTCCTTCATTTATTTTATTTAATTATTTTGTTCAAATTAATATATTTTTTAAAAGACTTCAGCAATGAACATTTTTAAAGACTTCAGCAGAACATTTTGTCAGACACTAATAAATTACATTATTTTGTTTAGTTTTCTAATCTTTTTTTTCTCAGAATTGTGAGAGAATCGTGATCTCCAATTATATAAAAAAGTGTGATTCTCAATTTATCCAGAATCGTGCAGCTGTAGTTTACATGTTGTTATTACTGCTTATAATTCATTAAAATAGAAGCTTAATTTGATTTCAAAATGCACCTACATTTTTTTGCATTTTGTGTTTTTCAGTTGAATAAAATACTATTTCCCCCTATATATTTAATCATTAAGGATTTAAAAAAATAAGTCTAAAAATCTCGTCTCGTGGGATAAGTATCTCGTCACACCTATGTATACATGTTAAATAAAAGAAAAATCAATGTTTTACCACAGCATATTTTTACAAAAATAAATGACAAGCTTTGTAGTTTAGAATACAAAAAAACATTTATTTAAATAACGATTGCACAGTAACACAATAAACGCAATTAGCCACCTTTAGGCCCACAGTACCTCTGCAGTTAGGGTTTCGTTTCTGGACACGGCACTCGGAATGGTCTTTTTTTTTACAGGGCTGAAAGGGAAGCACCGCAGCTGGGAGTGGGTGTCACGTCAGTCACACGAGTGAAAGAGCCGGTGATCGGGTTGGGAGCTGTAGAGCACGCAGCTGCAGACTGGTGCTTTGCACCTTTAGAATGGCTAGACGGCGCTGCCTCTCCCGTGTTCGAAATGTCGAACGTTTTACGGCACAGTGTACATTTTGCACGTCACAGGTCCTGATCTTTCTCAAGCCACCCCTTATACTTTTCATCATGAAGCCATACATTGTTAAATCGGCATTTTCCTGGCATTGCGTGAGTTTACTACATAATACTAGCTGCAACAGCGTCTGCGAGTCGCCGTTACCCCACGCAGAGAAGATCACGTGACGGATCGCGTGAACGTTACTATTGTAATTTAACCAATATTATCAACTAAAACACATTCAAATACACAGAGATTGTGAAACAAATTTCCATGACTTTTCCAAAACTTTGTGGGTTAATTTATTTTTCCAAAACTTTTCCAGGCCTGGAAAATGCCGTTTTAAAATTCCATGACTTTTCCAGGTTTTTCATGACCGTACGAACCCTGTGTATTAATTACAGTGCGGTAATATTTTGAGACGTGTCACTGTCGTCCTTTTTCTTATACCCCCCACAAATATGTCTTGACATGCTGGAAGTGCCCGTTTTGTGGCTCTCGTGTTTGTATATTTTTTCACACGAGTTGCACTTCACGTAGCCGATACTGCTGTTGTCTCCTGCTGCAACTATTTATGAGAAACGGTCCCAAACATTAGATTTAGCAGCCTGACTTTTTTTTCTTTTAATGATGTAAATTCCCGACCTCAATTTCTCCCGCACCTCGTCTTCCATCTTCACTTTTATTTCTCTGTTTTTGTTGTCGTGGCTGGCGGCGGGAGCTGCTTGGCGCTTTCGTGACATGTCACGTGACGCCAAAGGTTTGGGGACATCAGGCAAGTTACGTTGCTACGTAGGCTTTCTTATTGTAACCTTATCAAAGAACCTAATAAAATATGAAAATAGATATTCCCAAATATTTAATATAGGCTATAGGGAATTGCACACAACATACATGTTTTTTTTATTTTGTTTTTAATGACCCGCCCCAACCCGCCCCGCAAATAAAGTGACAATTTCTTTACCCCGCCCCGCGGGTTACCCGCGGGGTCCACGGGTTATGAGACGACCCGCGCATCACTAGTCAGTGGCCCCTTGAAAGAGACCATTTTTAATCGGCCGTCTCTCTGGGTGAGTTCACACCATGTCGGAATTGCCGAAACTACAATATACTGTGTGTATAAAGTTACCATCTCTTTGTTATAACTTGTAATTACAACTTGGGATCTCGATGCAAATTTTTCAGAGAGCTTTTTCTTCTTCCTGATTTGTACCAAAGCACCGCTGAAATGGAATCGCTCAAAATGGCGGAGGCATAGTGAAGAAGTTATGGCGTTATCAGTTATCGAGTTTCTTTTTCATCCTTACCAAAATCAACCATGGTTTTATTGTAGTAAAGTGTAGTAATGTTTTTGGCAGATTTATTACCATTTGTATAGGACAGTTTTACTACAAATACCATGGTTTAAGATATAACGTATTAATGTTTGATACCATGGTTAATTTGTGTTTACCATGGTTTAACTACAGTAACCATGTTTTTGTTTTTTTTTGTAACACTGGTTAATTTTCGTAAGAGCAGTCAACCACTACCTTACTGTTATTAACGAAGTGTAAAGTAATGAATCTCATGGCAAAACTGTTGAACATTTGTTTTACAGAACTGATGCTATTGTCTTCAACTTCAGCTTCAACTTAAAAATAATAACAAAAGGCAGAAGGTAAGTCCAGTTTACCATAATTTTTCAGTATAATTATATTTTTAAATGTAGAACAAGCTTGTTTTTCATCAACCGGTCAATTTATAGCTGGGCATGCAAATTCTGGCTGTTTTTTGGCCAGACAAAAACTGCACACAGGCTGAAAGCGAATGTAAGTGTCTCTGTAAATCCACTCTCTGACAGCAGGTGACAGAAACAGATATGGAACAGCAGTGTTAGAGCTGTTTTCCTGTAATCTCCGTCGACAAAGCAGCATTGCGATAAGAACGCAACTTTATTAGGTATTATTACATGGAGTGAAGATGAAAATAAAATGCCATCGAATCTTTTCTGAAGACAGCCAGAACCTTCAGAGATACATTCATATAATTCATTCATTCATGTATTCTTTAGTATAATTCCCTAATAGTAAACATTTATAAATATGTTGTTTACAAAGAGAAGTTTCAGTGTCACATAATCCTTCAGAAATTATTCTAATATGCTGATTTGCTGCTCAAGAAATCCTTCTCATCATTATCAATGTTTTGCTGCTTAATATTTTTGTGGAAACAATGAAACCACTCAAACATTTGTATAAGATTTAAAAAAGAGAGATACATTAATAATTTTATTCATGCATGAAAGTGATAAAAAAGTGAGTGAAGACATTTAAAATGATTTCTATTTAATAAATGCATTAGCAAATTTAATTAATATATTTCATAAATGCAACTAAATGCTGTTCATTAAACTTTATATTTATCAAAAAATCCAGAAAAATAGTGTATCACCATTTCCACACAAAATATGAAGCAGCAAAATTGTTTTCAACATTGATAATAATCAGAAATGTTTCTTGAGAGTCAAATAAATTGTAATGATTTCTAAAAGATCATGTGACACTGAAAACTGGAGTAATGATGAAGAAAATTCTGCTTTGCATCACAGGAATAACATTACATTTTATAATATATTAAAATTGAAAACTTTTAAAAAATTTGTAATTATATTTCACAATATTGCTGTTTTTTTTTTTTACTTTAATCAAATAAATTCAGCCTTGATGAGCAGAAGATATTTATTTCAGAATCATTAAATGTAATGTTTCCAAACTTTTGGCAGGTACTTTAATAATAATAACAATTCTATATACTTTATACTTTAGTATATAATATATTATAGTAAGTAAATTCCACTGTTCAATAAGAATATTGCTGTAAATTGTTGCAACGTCTCCCACATGACCATTCTGACGGGGCTTGTGTTTATAATAAGCTTTGGAGGGTAAACTTGATGTTTGAGATTTAACTTTTTAGTCGTGATTTGTAGCACCTTGAGGATGGTCTCCTTCTCCAGGTCATATGAACCATATGATCTCTGTCCTTGTCTTGTAACATACAGGCTGAATATTAGCTCTAACCTTATTCTTTATATTTGTGTCTTAAGGATGTTGCTGATCCGCCAACTGGTTTTCAAGAGGAATTGGCACAGGAAGTGCTGAAGATTTACCAGCTGCAAAAAGATGGCTCAGTCACTGATGTAGGCATTGTGATTGAGGGCATCACGGTCCTCAACAAGCTTCGTGATCTTACTTGAGCCTGCTGCTATCTTGTGGGATTGACCTATGCCTTGGACCTGCGATACCCCAAGAACATTAAATACACTTTGGAGGTCTTCCAGAAACTTTTCCTGGATCTGGATCCACTGGAGCTTTCTACAAAGGTTCAGAGACTAAAAAATTACCTGATTGCCTAGATTGTTAGTTAGTGATGCATCCAAAATAAAAGTTTTTGTTTACATAATATATGTGTGGGTAGGGTGTATATTTATTAAGAAATATTTTTGTTGCGTTTATATATTAAGTATATTTATATATGATATAATTTAGATGAATATATACATATATACATGTAAATATTTTCAAAATATACACTGTATGTGTGTGTATTTATATATACATAATAAATATACACCGTACACTCATATATTATGTAAACAAACTTTTATTTTGGATGCGATTAATCTGAATTAATCATTTTGTCTATCGTCCATGTGCTGTTGCACATTGCAATGCAATTGTTAAAAAATGCATTTTGGATGGGTGTTGTCTTTAATGTAAACAAAGCCTCAGGCCGTTTAATATTTGACATGCCAAGTCATTTTTGATCAAATTTAGTTTGAAAGTTCCCATATGCAGAGCCCTGGCTAAAATTTTCATGTTTGGGTGAACTAACCCTTTAATGACATTGTTTTTATCGTCTAATTGGAGAAGTAATGGTTTTAAATGTCAAACATTTTAAATATTTGTTTTAATTAATTTTTGTGAATTAAATATATGAATTTTGTAGTATCCACAGTTCAATGACTAAAATGTATTCAAGTCATTTGAAAAGTATGGAGTTATGGTCAAATTTGACAAATAAATGTTTAATTAAAACTGTGTTTTGGTTATCATTTGGTTTTATTATACATATTGTAAAGTACTCATTGAGTAAATGGTAAATACAGTTTAAAAATATAAGTAAAAAGTAAAGGACATTTGTATATACAGCATGTAAATAAAATTATTTTTTTGTGTGTTTTTGATTTACTATTGAATTACTATTGCATTGCTTAAGGATTTTAATTATAATTACTAATTTTATTTATGAGATCATTTAATCTAATTATTTGAATCTACTTACATTTTTATTGTGTTTGATTTAGAATTACTATTGCATTGATTAAGGATTTTAATTATAATTACTCTATTTTATTTATGAGATCAATTAATCTCATTATTTAAATCTACTTAATTTTTTTAGTGTGTTTAATTTAGAATTACTATTGCATTGATTAAGGATTTTAATTATAATTACTAAATTTTATTTATGA
This sequence comes from Ptychobarbus kaznakovi, assembly GCA_027422405.1. Lineage (NCBI taxonomy): Eukaryota > Metazoa > Chordata > Actinopteri > Cypriniformes > Cyprinidae > Ptychobarbus > Ptychobarbus kaznakovi. Next base: position 20,872,208 of record CM049802.1, on the reverse strand, counting down.
GATTAGTTAATCTAATTATTTGAATCTACTTAGTTTTTTTAGTTACACTCACTTGACTCTTAAAGTATATTTCAATGATTTCACATCTTTAGAAATTACTCAATATTTTTTAGTGTAAAAATGTTTCACCAAAAAAATTGAGTAGATCATAGTAAAAGTTTTTACAGTGTAGAAAGTTAAAAACAACAGCATTTTTCTTAAACGGAATGATGCTTTGTAACATTATACATGAACTTTTTAACAACTTTTGAACACAGAAAATGTACTGATCATTTTCCATTAAGTCAGCAAACATTTCCTTTTTTTGCAGACTTTTCTAAGAGTGAAGACTAGTGTTCTTTTTGCTTTTGTGTGTTTCTGTGAATTAACCCTAAACCTACCCCTTACAGAAAACCTGTTTGCATTGTTACACTCTTAGGTAAATATCATTTTCTATTTTTAATAATTGTTTTTGCCCACAATGTCAAACATTTTCAGGATTTACTATCTTGTGGGGACATTTGGTCAAGTACGTACACACAAACACAAATGTATGCGAGGGCGTAGATTACGCGGGGGACTTTTTCACTGGACAGTTGTGTTCTCGACATATTGAGGTTTTAATGGAGCAATGTATATAAATGCAGAATGATTTAAATTTCAAAAAGACAAGATAGTTTAGATAGATACATGACGTTTACGTTTCCATGGCAATCAGTCACTCAGTTTGTCACGCCACGACGCCCTAGCACGCACGCGCGGTCCCGCGCTGTATTCAACATTCATAGAGGTCGCGATGAGTTCAAAGCGGCAAAAACTCTTCACTCCTTTTTTACGACAAAGTCAAGCAGCGTAAGTTGGCATGTGGTCTCCGAATAGCGTTGCACAATGTTGAGTGACGCTGTATATTGCTCTTGTTGAATAATTAGCATGTTTCGATGTTAATTATATGGAGAAAAAAAGCTGCCTGGACAAACGTGCACTTATTTTCAGTGTATTTTTTCGTAACTATTTTGTAACGTCTTTTATTTTAACACGTAACGTTCTGTATGTTATCAGAACCCTTCAAATAAGAATACAGATAATGTTGAACTGAGATTTTACAGCGTTGTGACATGTTTCATTCTACATAATGTATTTCAATCAAGTATGCAAGCAATGACGATCCGATATAGGAACGATCTTAATTTAGGGGTGCTCTTTCATTATTGCACTAATTTGACGTTTTTATATGTTGTCAAGAATGAACAAGAAACAGACAGCCTAGGTTTGTCAGGACAGAATCAGGATGATAAACTTCACATGTGAGAACAAAGAGTGGCTTTTAACACCTGGCTGTTTTCACATTGTATAAAATCTATTGATACACAAGTGTTTGTAGGATTATATATGGACCAATCATAAAAAACACAAAATTAGTAAAATATAGAAAAAAATGTAACATTAGTAAGATAAACAACTTGGTATGGTATTCTTCATGACCATATTTTGCATCTCATAATCCTACCTAATACCAAACTTAACAACTACAACGACTACCTTACAAGCTATTAATAAGCAGTAAATGAAGAGTTTATTGAGGCAAAAGTCATAGTTAATAGTGAATATGTGTTCCACATACTAAAGTGTTAAAAAATAATTAAGGATACAAATGATTGGTTATTGTCCAGCAGTGTACTTAATTAGTTATGTTCTTCTGTATGTACATGTTTCAAACACTACTTTATTTAGACAGAGCAGAAGTGAATTCAGAGTTGAGAGTGAATGAGGCAGAACGTTTCAATGAGGCTTCAGAGGTAAGGACAGATTATTTACAGCATTGTCTATGATAAGATATTATTATCTTTTAACATAGATTAATCAGACTAATTTGTACTTTTTTATACTTCCGTTTTAAGTAGCTTTATATATAGAGATATATGTTAGCTTTAATACTGTGTCAAAAAGCCACTACTTTTAAACAAACCAGCCAGAAAGCTTAAAGGAAATGTCACTAAATGTTTATTTCATCTCGTTGTTTAATTGATTTAGGGTCTACATACCTTGACATGTTTGTCAGTTGAGCTCAATACATAGTTTCTTTGCAATAGTTTGTTTTGAATTACTTTTTTATTTAATTCCTGAAACATGGACTTTATAATAAAACAGAACAGAATAAAGTAGAATGTGAATGTGCAAGTATCCATTACATTTTTTACTTGTACTGTACATACAACATACACAAAATACAATTTGAAATATGTAAACAATAGTACCCTTATAATGACATCTTTGTAACTTATACTCAAAAAGGTGCACATTAGTACCTTAGAGTACCAATATGTACCTTAATGTACCTGTTGTCTTTCTTTCTTTCTTTCTTTTTTCTCTCTTTCTTTCCTTCTGTTTTATAATCATATATAATAATATAATCATAAAGCATATTAAGCAAAAAGGTATGATTAAAAATAAAACCTGTCAATTAGACAAGGGTTAACTGAAAAAACAGGTATAACACTAGACATTCCGTCCCCCCCACTTTTGAAATGATGGCTACGCCTGTGTGTGTGTGTGTGTGTGTGTGTGTGTGTGTGTGTGTGTGTGTGTGTGTGTGTGTGTGTGTGTGTGTGTGTGTGTGTGTGTGTGTGTGTGTGTGGTGTGTGTGTGTGTGTGTGTGTGTGTGTGTTGTGTGTGTGTGTGTGTGTGTGTGTGTGTGTGTGTGTGTGTGTGTGTGTGTGTGTGTGTGTGTGTGTTGTGTGTGTGTGTGTGTGTGTGTGTGTGTGTGTGTGTGTGTGTGTGTGTGTGTGTGTGTGTGTGTGGTGTGTGTGTGTGTGTGTGTGTGTGTGTGTGTGTGTGTGTGTGTGTGTGTGTGTGTGTGTGTGTGTGTGTGTGTGTGTGTGTGTGTGTGTGTGTGTGTGTGTGTGTGTGTGTGTGTGTGTGTGTGTGTGTGTGTGTGTGTGTGTGTGTGTGTGTGTGTGTGTGTGTGTGTGTGTGTGTGTGTGTGTGTGTGTGTGTGTGTGTGTGTGTGTGTGTGTGTGTGTTAATTAACAATGGCTTTCTATCAAAATTCCACGAACTCCCTGCAGTTCCATCACAAACCTGCAGGGGTTCATATGACAAACCTTCAGCTGGGAATCCCTGATGGCCCCTGATCTATATTTTTCAAAGAGGACTGTCTTTGCAATTGTGTAACTTTCTGTAATAATAAATAATATTAATAATAATAATAAAAACTGTTACTGTTCTATTTTAAACTGATGTGAATAGTTTGTGAATGCTTTCAAAAAAAGATAAACATACGTAAACTAAATAATGAGCTCACTTTGAAGTTTGTGAATAGTGTTATAGCCTTCCTCCTGTGTGTGGTTGTATCAGTGCATAGTCAGTACAGCACAGGTCAAGGTTAGCTAAAAAGCTGATATTTCTTTCTCAAAGTGTTGTTGCTCGACTGACTGTAAACAGAACATTCTGATCTCATGGGAGGAGTGTGTCTGCGGCCCAGATACGCTCCTGCACAGCAACAAAGGCAATCGAAAAACATGTCTGTGTGCATTTCTGCAGCTCGTGCTGAGCCCTCCAGCTGTTTTGATCATTTCACACTTGAATTCTGACACACTGTGTCAATGGATGAGAAATAACACTGGCCTGTAATGCTGCAATAATTACATTGTCTGTGCAACAGTCAAAGTTTGTCTAGTTGTTTACAACATTTTTAAATTTTTTTGTGACTTTTTTAACTTTAGTAGGTTTTATGTGACAAGTACGTTGGGATACAATGTCTTCTGTCAGCATAAAGTGTTTTAAAACACTATCTGTGCTGATATGGACAAATTATTTCCGTGTATTTCATCAGTTAATTTCTCTGTTCCGAATTTTTTGAGACAGCTATTTATATTTAACAACGTGTAATGTGATCTTCACTTCCCCATTTAAAAACATTCAACAAGTACTTAAGGTTGCTGAACAGGACAGATTTGACATTTTGGTTTTAACAGACAATTTTAAAGATTGTATACAGTATAAAACAAAACGACAGATATAAAACTTAAAACACACACATTGTAACGAGGACGCTGAGGCTGAGTGAGAATCCATGTGCGGAAGTTTATTAAAGGCAGTTACCACAAACACATACGAGAAGGCAGGCAGAGGGTCAAAACCAGAGTGGCAGTCGAATCTGTCAACATACAAAGGGGATATCCAAAAGGCAAGAGTGAGTAGGCAGGCAACAGGTCTAAGCAAAAACATCAGTCCGATCAGGTAACCAAAACAAGGGGAGAATCCAGGTAATCGATAAACAGAGAGCTAGGCAGAATCATACACAGTAGTCAGGCAGAGAAGATCAGGCAGAGAAGATCAGGCAGAGAAGATCAGGCAGAGAAGATCAGGAAATAATGCTCGGCAAGGCAGGTAAACTGGCAATACTTCGCACAGGACCAAACGGCTAGCATGCTTATATATGCTACAAACAGGAAATGAGTGTAGAAGTAGAGGGAGTGGAGCACAGTCAGTACTCGGGTGAGGGCTCCCTCTGCTGGTTTGGCATTACACACATACACATTCATAGGTTTGGAGTTGGTAAGAATTTTTTATAAAGAAGTCTCTTCTACTCAACAAGGCTGCATTTATTTGAGCAAAAACACAGCAAAAACTATTTAATATTAATATGAAATATCATGTTCTATTTTAATATGATTTAAGATGCAATATATTTCTGCAGCAACGACTCAAGTCTTCAGTACCACATATTCCTATAAAACAAATATGTTAAATATTTTTTGTGAAAAACCTGATAAATTTTTTCAGGATTCTTTCATCAATATAAAATTCAAAAGAACAGCATTTAACTGATATTGGAATCTTTTAAAACATTATAAAAGTCTTTAATGTCTTTGAATGTTTTTATCGATTTAAAATAATCTTTCCATGTTTATGTCTGATCCAAACTTCATCATGCCAAGATAAGTCATGCTCCTTAAAAGGCTGACACCTGCCTTTTACACAGAACAGACAAGAGTCAGACAGGAGATGCTGACACACGCTCACAGCGTGATCACAGCATGCTCAACGCATTTGGCCAATCAGCGGGAGCGTGATCCGAGCCAGCCACCAATCAGACACCAGAGACAGTCGGGCTGCTGTTGTGACTGAGTAGGGGAAGTACTGTTCTCACCCTCAAGTCATAAGGATGACGTGGGCGGGGAAAACTGCCATTTGGTAGAACACAGGAAGTATGCGAGTGGGGAAATGGAACATTTAGAGGAATCTGTGGGTTCATCCAAATGTGCAAAGGTCAGAAGTGTGGCCTCATAAATTATGCCTGCTCTGTACATTTCTGGAATTATGGTGTGCCAGGAATAATGTTTTCCTATAAAATCGCTGATGTTTAATAAATTAGACAGATGTTTTTTATTAAAATAAAAGTAAAGTGTAATATTATTATAATATTTTATATAATATTTCCATTTAATATATTTTAATTTAATAAATACATTTATTTAATATATTTTAATGTATATATTTTTTATTTTATGCTGGCAAGGCAGTGATTTTTAGTGGATATATGAAGTCAGTTTTTCTCAAGTTTCTCAAAAATGAACTTTGAGCATGATCCATTAAATAGACCATGACAACTATCACAATACCCACACCGCAAAGATATACCTTTTCTTTCCAAAATATATTTTAATATATGCTAAATATATGTTGTTATCAGTGATGCTCAATGAAATTAAAAATATATTTAATTTCAACCTTCATATACTAAAATATGATACAATGTGTAAATTTAATAGTAATAATAACAGAAGAAGCGTTGTTGGTTCCCCAAAGAAGCTTCCAGTTCTTAAAATAACCAATTTTTCTTAGTGTAAAGAATGTTTTAATAATATAAAAAACCTTTTGTGAAATGGAAAGATTCCATTAATGTTCTTCATGGAACTATAAATCCCAATAAAGTGCGATGTTTCAGATGAAAACCTCAGAAAACCTACTAAATCTGAAATCTTTATAATTTTCTCACACAAAATGGTGTTGAAAAAGGCCAAATATTCCTTTCAATGGATTCCTTCTTTACAATTGTGATTCATATTAAAATCTGACCTAACTGTTCTACTATATTTGATAGAACAAACAGTTAAATAACCAAACGAGAAAAGGGTGGTGTGAGAGAATCCAAAAGAGAAAGAAGGAAGAGAAATGAAGGGAAATCATGAGCATGCATCAGGTGAATGAAAGCTCGCTGAACACTGGGCTCAACCAATGAGAACATGCATGATTATGTGTTTTAGCCAATCAATGGAAGGCACAGTTATGCTAGGCAGCCTGCCAAGAAAGTTGCTGTCATGAGCTTACTATGTTGTGGGAATTTTGAAGTTGAATACATGCAACGTTAAATAGAGTGGGACTTTTTGGTCAGACCAAGTGTAAAGTGAAAATGAGTTGTCTTTGAAGACTACTTATATTTCCATTCAAGTTCAGTCATTCACTGAGACAGACTGGAGCCGGCAGATGACACTGAAATTGTGGTTGAAATGGCTTATTCTGTCTATTAACCCTAGTAGCATATATGAAGAGTTCAGACTCAGATTTTACTATAATGGCATTTTATAAGTCCTTTTCTATGCAATTAAAGTGAAATAACTGAACATAAATATAGGAGCCTGATAAAAATGCTAATTTTAGATTAACATTTCAGATGGCACTTAAAGGCTTTTCCATCTGAACTTTTCATATTGGCCTCATGATAGTTGACACCAAAACTGTTCCTCGAAATCTTTCTTGCGTTTGAACAGTGGAGTTTGTTTTAATACTGCCAAGTACGGCCATAGTTCAGGCATACCAGAGTCAGGAGGCTGGGAAAGCCATATTTGGCCTGGCTAGGCTGCCAAAACGAACACTTGATTGTTTTAGGAAATATTTTCCAGTTCGCCGTTTACCCTTTGGACTACATAATTCACCTAATGCTTAGATTATGACAATAACTACTTAAATTCTCCCTTATTTCCAAAATACCTGTGAATGTTTGGTCTGGATTGAACTTTATTACAATTACCTGTTCTAGATTAAACCATATAACACTTTAGTGTATACATTTTAGTGTATACTAAGTCTGTCTTAAAATAAAACTAATGTGTAAGAGAGACAAGATATCAGATGAAAACTCTATATCGGAACCACAACATTCTTAGTTTTCTTTAAACTACCACCTCAGTGAATACCTGCTCTGGTATTGTTCTCAATTTAAGAATGACTAAAGTAATACAGTTTTTATTGTGTCTGAGGAATTCATGACTACTCATCTACCCATTGCGTTTAGTTATAAACTGAGTGGTTCTCGTATAGGGCGGCTGACTAATATCTTCCTGATTGACTGGAGGGCTCAAGCATGCATATCCGACCTCATCAGTCAGTTTGCACATGGCTGGTCGCTCTCTACTTGCATATTTAGTTCCAGTTTACAGTTACTGGTAATGAATTATTAATACAGCGATTAGGTTTAGTCAGAAGCTCAGGTAAGAGGACGCTCTCTCAGGAGTGTGACGTTACATTATGACGCACTAGCACATGGTGAAACTACAAAAGCTGTAAGAAGCAGGTATAAAGGTATATCTTTACATGTAATTTACTAATTGGAACTGAACACTCTAACATCTCTTCATCTAATGTATAGACAAATGATTAGTCTGAGAGGCTTTCATCAGAACTGTATTACTAAAATGAAATCAACATTAGTCTGTTTTAGATGCTCAACTTTCTCAAATAAAATTCATCTCTGATAATTATAAAACATGGCAAAACTGTAATGTGCCAGCAGACCCTTTATTGGCTTAGCAAATAATACCAGTGCTAGTTAAAAACCACAGCACTTGTGGGCAGTAATTAGAAAGACTTGAATAAATATAGCAAAAGTTACAATTTATTATGGTCACACTTTATTTTTCGCTATTAACAAACCTTTAACTACGACTTCTGCTTCAGCAAACTCCTTTTGCTGCTTATTAATAGTAAGGTAGTTGTTAAGTTTAGGTATTGGATAGGATTAGGGATGTAGAATATGTGCTTTGTAAATGCTAATAAACAGACAATACATTATTAATAGGCATGCTAATGAGCATTTGAGTTGGTCCCTGTACTAAAGTGTTACCTTTATAACTTGTTTAGCAATATTTAACAGTTGAATGGTAACCTTATAAAACACATGTGGGCAGCATCAGATAGAAACTTCCTAAGCTTGCATAGGTTGCATAAGCTTGCACAATTATAAAAGCATGTAAATGTGTTTCTAAGGTGTTAGGTAGTTTCTGAATTATTGTGTTATGTTCTTGCCAAATTCATTTATCTAAAACATTTCACCGTGCATTTTAAGGCACGTGTACGTGTGTGTTTTTGTGTTTCCTGGGGACTGAATCCATGAACTTTAGTAAGTGTCATGCTCTAGCCGAGCTGCAGAAACAGGTTGAACACTCACTGAACTCGATATGTTTCACCTTCAGTGATCCAAAAAGAACCAATAGCAGTAAAACTAGTCATGTAAGTTGCCTCCAGTCAAGTATAAAAGTATTTTATCTATAGTATTTTCCTCGCAACACAAGTATAAACGCAAATTTAACAACATAGACCTTGTGGCAAAAAAGTGAAGAGTGTAACTAATCTGAAGCCATTGTGTGAGAAATTGGTATTTTATTGGTAGTTTTCGTTGTACTGTCTTTATGTGACCTGGACATGTATTTGTGATGGTCTACCTTGTAGGGAAATGGTGGTAGAATGTATTCACACAGCAAGGTCAGCGTTATTTGCTCCTCAGGTGATGTGTATACAGAAGTTCCAAAACAAAATATATGCTATCATGAGGAGCCGGACAAACATGCAAAGGGGAAAACAACAGCTGATGTACCATTACTGAACTGGAATATGAGATGAGTTTCCATTACAGTGGGACAATGGAGCACAACCTTTGCTCCACATGGCTTGAGGCCAATCTTACATAATGTGACATCAAGACAGAGATGCTGAGCCAGGACTGTCGCTACCACTCAGCACCTGCCTCTAAATCTAATACTTTAATACTTGGTTTTATTATTATTCTTTTTAAATAGACACCTCACAGGCCTTTCAATGTTGTATGTAATCATCAATCAGCTAACCTCCAGGGGCGTAGATCACACTTGGGACGTGTCCCCCCCACTTTTAATACCACGTAAATTCGTCCCCCGCACTTTTTCGGGCAAGTGTAGTTTTCAAGAGCCGGTGTGAATAAATATAGATTTAAATTCAAAGAGACAGGGTCTGTGCATGACCTGATGTTTTATTCGGACCCAGAATAAGGCGTGATGAACATCACGGAGCGATAAACACTCATTATATGCAGTGTAGGTTTCATTCATCCTCGAAGCCGGAGGGTGCTCTCACGCAGAAACTTGTACCAGGAAATTCCTGATATGGACAAAAGTGTGCAGCTATCCCTGTATGAAAACAGTTGTCTTTACAGAAAAACAGAAACGTTTGGAAACATGAAGACATTAAACATACTGTACAATTGCAACAATGTATGGTTTATTTGTGTTTTTCAAGTCATCTCCAGTTAATAAATAAAGTATATGAACACTGCAGTGCTAATTGACATAGCATGCATTACAGTATAGAAACTATTCTGTCTTATTATGTGATAAAAAGTGTTTGTAGTATATAAACAAATCATTATTATTGGTTATTGTATAAGTTTTCTATACATAACCAGTCAAAAGTTTTTGAACATTAAGATTTTTTATGTTTTTTAGAGAAGTCTCCTCTGCTCAGAAAGCCTGCATTTATTTGATCCGAAGTAGGCCTACAGCAAAACAGTACATTTAAAAAAAATATTTTCACTATTTAAAATAACTCTTTTCTATTTGAATATATTTAAAAATGTAATTGATTGTGATTTCAAAGCTTAATTTTTAGCATCATTACCCCAGTGACATGATCCTTCAGAAATCATTTTAATATCTGATTTGCTGCTCAAAATAATAAAAGCATGTATTATTATTATGATGTTGAAAGCAGCTGAGTAGACTTTTTTCCAGGTTTCTTTGATGAATAGAGCATTTATCTGACATATAAATATGTTGTAACATTATAAATGTCTTTATCATCACGTTTGATCAATTTTAACCATCCTTGCTAAATAAAATAAGTAATTTATATAATTTATTTTCCAAAAATAAATAAGTAATAAATTATAATTATACTGACTCTAAGCTTTTGAATGGTATAGTGTATAATGTTACAAAAACGTTTTATTTCAGATAAATGCTGATCTTTGGATCTTTCTTTTCATCAAATAATCTAATTAAAACAACTAAACGTTTCAGGCAGTGGGTGCTGTTACAATGAGAAAAATAATCAATATAGAGAGAAGACACAGTATATAAATAGCACTTGTACCGTTTTTAGACTGACTGGGATGACTCGGAGAATAATGACGGAAACAAACGAAACAAACATTGTACACATGGTGTATCAGCAAGACGTCCTGAACAATATCTGAATTGTTTATTGCACAATTTGTTTTCAAGCTCTCTGTTGAAACTTCAAACAGGTGCCAACAGGTTTAAATAGGTATGACGTTTGGCACTTAAAACTCTCTTGAGAAAAAAGCAATGCATACATCATTGGCTATATATATATATACATTAAAGGAAGTGCTTTGCATGAAACGATTGAAGATGTTGTGTACTAATAAGGGAAGGCATAAAGTCAAGTGTGGTGCTGTTACAGGACTGTGAAGGGAATGACTTGGCCTCATCTTGATTTTTCCACTCATCTGTAAATGGCAGATTAAGGACTGGCTAAGAGGCTGTAAGAATGAGGGAAAAGGTCACAGGAAGAGAACCTTTGAGGCTGTCACACGTGACTTCCTGTTTTTAGAAGCAGCAAGCTCGGGTTTCTCATGATGGTCAGACTGGAGTAATAGATTTTGTAAGTAAGAGATTTAGAGGTTGCAATCACATATTGATGGCTTTATGATTATTTTAATTGAGTGATGTCTGCCCATGCAAAACTCAGTGCCACAACTCGGACTTTGATTTTGCCACACACACGGCAACGGCAAACATGCTGATTTACTTCCGGTTTGTCGTTGACGCGTGTTCTGAGCTGAATCTCCGCCAACCAATTGTTATCGTCTATTTTCTATCTTAAATTCGATTTGATACACAATAATTTGTGTTTCTATAACGTGTGAATATATTCCGATCGCATTCTGCAACGAGAATAATCAGAGCGGCTTGTTATCGCAAGTTTTATTTTGATTTCCAAGTCCGCTATTAGCTTTAGCCCGTTAGCAAAGCCAGCGCGGGTTCCGCTAACACAGCTAATACCCCTTTTTCACACACGCATACACACATTTAACATGTTTCACTGTTACTTGCTTAAATGGCAGATTCGTGTCTACCTTTGTGTGCAGGTGAGGACACGTTTGAGCTGCATTCGCGCAGTGCCTTTGGACTAGAGGCCGTGGAGACACGGATCCGCGAGCTGCTTGGGAAACAGGCCCAGCTGAGGAAACGGATAGCAGCGTTGGAAACATCTCGGGCTGACGCTCATAAGTCGGGGTAAGTATGCAACGCGCTGCTAACCGCTCCCCACTCACCTTCTACGTCCGTCGTGTTTCTCTGCACAGGCCCCGTGCACCCGGGACGCGATCGTCACAGATGGCCTTCACTCCGGCGCCGGGAAACCACGGACCCTGGGTGCAGCAGCGGAAGACGCGATCCAGGCCCCGGCGACGACTTCTCTCCCCCCCCCGGTCTTCGACATCTCATCCCGGAACCGCTTCGCCCCTCTCTGCGAGACTGATCGTGACGCTGTGGTCATCGGAGACTCAATCGTCCGGCATGTCCGTGCTACATTAGCTGAAGGTAAAGTGCACACTCATGTCTCCCTGGTGCTCGTGTTCTTGATGTTTTCTGTGCAGATACCCGCGATCCTGAGGGATGACGAGAGCGTTGCAGCTGTTGTGATTCACGCGGGGGCTAACGACACCAAGCTGCGGCAGACGGAGACACTGAAGAGGGACTTCAGGAGCCTGATCGAGACAGTACGCAGCAATCGCCAGCGACGACGATCATCGTGTCAGGACCTCTTCCCACGTATCGACGAGGACACGAACGGTTCAGTAGACTGTTTGCTTTAAATGAATGGTTGTTTTCATGTGTACAGAGCAGAAAATTCTCCTTGTCAATAATTGGAATCTTTTCTGGGAGCGTCCTAGGCTATTTCGTGCTGATGGCCTGCACCCCAGCAGACTCGGTGCGGAACTCCTGTCGGACAACATCACCAGGACGCTACGCTCTATGTGACTAGTAAGCCAATTCTCCAATAACAGCTATGATGACTTTTGTTCTAACCCACTTAAATGATAAAGGTACTTGCAGTGTCCAATCTATACAGACTGTGTCTGTTCCCGAATATTGAGTTCAAAATATACATTTAATGCAGGATCTAGAACAAATCTGATCGTGATTAAACCAGAAAAATGCAAAATAAATGAACAAAAACAATTTTTAAAACTTGGGCTCCTAAATATCCGATCACCTCACACCGAAAGCAGTTATTGTAATGAAATAATCACAGATAATAGTTTTGATGTACTCTGTCTGACTGAAACCTGGCTAAAACAAATGATTATTTTGGTCTAAATGAATCTACACCACCCAGCTACTGTTATAAGCATGAGCCTCGTCAGACTGGTCGTGGCGGCGGTGTCGCAACAATATATAGTGATATTCCAATGTTACTCA
>CM049802.1:20754533-20859368 GCA_027422405.1 Ptychobarbus kaznakovi | reverse complement strand
TTTGCAAGCCCTAAACAATATTATACAATTATTTATTCATCACAAATACTTATTTTCGTTTCAAATTTGCACATACCAGACCTGTACACACATAATATATATTATGTTTTTGCTTTTTTGTACATTGCCTATTTGTATAATATTATTTTATTATCTGTGTCCTGTCCTGTCGCTGTCATTCGGTTGCACTGTGGAGCTTCTGTCACTATAACAAATTGCCCGTATGTGTAAACATACCTGGCCAATAAAGCTCATACTCTCATTCTCATTCTCATTATACAAGCAACATCCCACACATAAATCATAATACAAACATTGTATTGTAGAAACATGTATCTAAACTCATATTGTGCTATTGAGCTGACCTTAAACATTCTACACAATAAATATTTAATAATAATAATAAATAATTGATTTATCAACCATTTCCAGACCGCTCTTTTAGGCTGTGGAAAAATGTAGGCCTCTCTGCTTCACTCGAGTAGAACTCTTCACCCAAGGAACCATTTTACATTAATATGATTGACATGTGAATTTGTAGATAATGTGTGAACAATTTAAGAATAGGTTTGGCAAAAAAAGAACGAGAACAGAGAACAGGGAAGAATTCACTGGAAGAAGGAGTGCTGTGTTTAATGTAGCATTGGCTCCCTCTGCTGGAATGGAAAAATCAGTCAAAAATAATTAGAAAATATTTGTATATACATCTTAAAAAATACATTCTAAATGGAATAAAATAAATAGGTAGCCTATAATTCATGTGATGTGTCATTTTTTGGTGAACTATTCATTTACCATATTTCTCTGCACTGTAAGCTGCAAATGATAACCTGACACGTGATTGAAACGGACCTGTGGCATTGAAATGTTAAATCTGAGTACACAGCACATATATGATCTCATATCTCACGACAGTAAACATTTTAGATGTAGTTTTTTTTACTTCTTTCAGTCTAACAGTAAGAGGCAGTGATTTTTTAGGAAAGTCCTTCTCACACCTGTGAAAAATAAGAATTTTGCTACCGTATTACTATATTACATTATATCATTTAAACGGAGATATAAACGGTTGTGTGTGTGATTTAAATTACTTTGAGTTTGAGTTTATATTTAAGTGTTATTTATTAAACCGATTTTATTAATTAACTGATTAATACATAATCGTTTTTGGATCAATGCAAACATTAACTTCGTTTTATTCCAGCTTTATTATTATTATTTCATATTGAGTGAATTAATACATTTATTGTCATTATCCAACAGTACAACGAAATTTAAAAAGGGTCACGGGGTGTTAAGTACACTATTTATAACGATTGTTTGGTGCCCTACAACACGACTGACATTTGCTAGTAGCAACCATAGAGCGCAGTACTTCCAGGTGAAAAGTCACATAAAAGTCTCTCAAATATGGCTGCCCCCGTGGAGTTGTTCTGTTGGAAAGGCGACTACGGATTACCTTCAGTAGATGTCGACTGTTTAACTGTGCTGGTAAGAGAGAAACACACCGGTTGAATGTATATCGCAGTCGTTTCGTCTGTGTAGTGATTGTGGGGGTTTGCGGTAAATGTGTTGTAGTTGTGTGTCGGTTGTCAGGAGAGATGGGGGGTGAGTTACAGCGCGCGTGATTGACGGGGTCAGAATCACACATGTCTGTTTGGGGTCATGCTTAAAACGCTCTCATATATTAAACAATTGCATATCTGATGAAATATCGAACGATCCTCTTGGTTCAGTGGATGAGTTACAGTAATTTTAAAGATTATAAATGAATTACAGTAGGTCAGCTACACCGCAATGGGAGTAGATTATTCCAGTTATTCCCATCATGTTCATGTTTCATGATGCGTGTCACAAACATTTGATTAGTGACCTAGTAATAATGTAAGTTCAAATCTTACATTTTCTCATTCGGCTCCTAATATTTAATGGTTTAAAATATAAAAATAATGGAAATCTTATTTTATAATATATTTAAAATAAAAAAAGAAGAAATTACATTTTATAGTTATATTATTGCGACAAATGCACAATACTGTGTTGTTTGTCTTTTTTAATTAGACTGACTGATATTAATTTGCCCTTAAGATTATTGATTTATTTCCTAAATTTGTAAACTTATTAGCATACCTTTTATGATATTTTCGACAAAGACTGTATGTTTGACTATAGAGCATTTTAAAGGAATAGTCTCACCTTCAGGTCATCCATAATATAGTTAGTTTCTTCATCTGAACAGATTTAGAGAAATGTAGCACTACATCACTTGCTCACCAATGGATCCTCTGCAGTGAATGGGTGCCGTCAGAATGAGAGTCCAAACAGCTGTTAAAAACATCACAATAAACTGTGTTTCAAACAAATCCATCAAGATGATTTTAACTTTAGTCTAAAATACGAATCCTCTATCTGGAAATCTCTATATTAATTTCTTTAGTGAAAAAGTAACCTCTGTTTACAAGAGAAAACAGTTCTAAATAAATATGATGGTGGATTTTGATGCATTTTTTCACTGGATGAAGTATTATTATTGATTATGGACTAGTTTGGTCAAAAGTGATGGCTAAGAAGTTGAAAACATCTTTGTTTATAAAAAAAGAAACGCTTGTTGGACTCTCATTCTGACGGCACCCATTCACTGGTGAGCAAGTGAAATAATGCTATATTTATCCAAATCTGTTCTGATTAGGGCAGCCTGCATCTAATGACTATTTTTAATTCGATTAATTTATCGATTAATCTAAACGATTGATTTCTTACAAAAAATCAATTTTATTTAAGAATATTTTAATCCAGATTTCTGTGAAATCCTTTTTTAAATCAAAAGTAAAGTGCAACAGAGTGCAAGAAGCGAGAGTCCAAATCACTGAAACCAATGTTCAGTATTATAGTGTGAGAATGACCCACCTGTTCCAGTCTACTGATACTATTATAATCAAACAACACTTTTTAAAGGAGCATTTACCAGAAATATTATTTACCAGAATTTATTTAGGTGAAAAATCTAAATGTGCAGTATTTCTAAAAAAGAAGAGAATTTTATTTTTTTTTAAATATAAAATCAATTAATTGGAGATGCATTTGATTATAAAAAATGTATAGAACCATTAAAATGGAATCCAGAAAATAATGGAAAACAGAATTTGTTAAAGATAAAACTGTAAAACTATTAATTAGACAGGATTTTTTATTTAATTTTATTTAACCATTATAGAAAAAAAATAATAAAACTGATTTTGGAAATAAAACTGCTTTCATAGGGGTCTATAATTGTAATAATTTTTTGTGATTTTGTGAAAAACAATAGCTTTTAAAATGACTTCAAATACATATATAATAGCAATGATGCTTTAATAATTAGTTCAAATAAAGTATCAAAAGCAAGAAATCATTTGGTTTTATTAAACAAAACTGTTAAAATACATAATGCATTGCATAATAAACAATAACAACAAAGGCCTGCAGGAGGCGCAAGCGGCATGATAATTATTTCTACACATTACTGCACGATCTAATCCTTGATTAATATTGACCAAGCACCATTTAATTCAAATGTCCACTTAACCTTTAATATTTGGCCATTTCTTTAGGACAGATATGCTATAGCCACTGTAATTAAATGAATATGTGGACATCAAAACGAGTAAACTCAGTGAAATCTGAGCTTTTATTTTGAAACTGTGATGTATTCTCCTGTGCTTGTGTAGATTTATACCTTACAAATCTGATGAAATGGCGCATGTTGCGTTCCCAGATGAACGTTATAATAAACCCAACATGATATATGGGTTTAATATATCATGCTGCCTTGGTAAACAGTCTAATAATGTGTTTTATGGATTATCGTCCGTGAAATGCGCCCACTTGTATTTTTCGGTTAGTCGATGCGAGCAAAATGAAGCTGACTATTTTTTTTAAATCGACGCATCGCGACAGCCCTAGTTCTGATGGAGTAACAAACTCGTAGCTATACATCTTGGCTCATCACATTGTCAGTTATGGTTGAACTACTGCTTTGAGGGCACAAGCAAATGTCTTATTGTTATACTGACCCTCCACCCCCTTAAAAGCAGAGAAGATGATACTATAAAACTCCCTTTTTTGTCTTTTTTTTAAATCAATTATAGTGTGCAGTGGCCATGCGTGTTTGTTATTACTTGTCTTTGTTTGTGTACACTCAGTGTGGATGATGGTAGAGAAACACAGGATCATCAGCCCGTCTAACACAGCTGTCTAAACAGCCAGCGGTTTGTGTGTGTGCTGGGGAGTGAAGGGTCCCGTAGTGCAGAGATCCAGACTCTCCAAACACAAAAACAAACAGTAACTGAGAGCTTCTCATGTTTCCCGACAATGACGGGAAGACAAACGAAACTTCAGAAATCAGGATGAATGACTGAATTCAAATTTCAAACTTATTTTCATGCAGTCATGCTGCTATTATTTAATCATTTTGTGGTTTCTTTTTGATGGCGTAACGTTAGAATTACCTAGATGCTTTGAAACTTTAGGAGACGGCTTTCACTAATTAATTGCTTGTAATACAATTTATTTATCATTTGTTTTCACTTCTAGGGAATTAAATCAGGGAGTAGCACTAATGCGATCTGGATATTTGCCTGGTTTTTCTGGTTCTAGTACTCTTCTCCTAGTTTCAATTGCTGTTTAACTGCTGCCATAATCAATAATAATAAAATCAAAATTACACAAACTAAAAAAATTACAGATAGGTTAATGTAAATGATTGATTGTCAATAAGATCTCACATTTTTGGTGGATTGCCTTTAAAAATGATTTCATTTGTCATAGTTTCTCAAAAACATGACACATTTTTCAGCTTTGTGGTAAAACAATGGAGGCTGCAGAAGTTTTTGCAATGGTGATGGCTTTCCTCTCTCGTCTAACCTAAACATTCTCATGGCGAACGGGTGGTTTAGGTTTCTCTGTCTACAGATCAGTCATCCCACTCGACTCTCCATTTATGTTGTTGAGTAGAGTAAAGCTGTATGAGCAGATGCTGGGAAAGGAAGCTATATTTGTCAAAATAACATTTGGGTGGATCATCGCATTGAAAATTGCTTTGTTGGAATATGTTAGATAAAACTATTCTTAAAAAGTGAAAGCCCCCCAACAAATTCCCGCTTTTTCTTAGTTCCTGAAGTCGAGCATTTATTTTTGTTTTCATTTGTGCATTTGGCAAAGGCTTTTATCCAAAGATACATACATTGCCCATTTTTCTTGGGATTCAGAGGACAACAGGCGCTAGAGTTTTTCACTGGAGGAAGTGTTGTGGATTGTGCATTTTGGCCAGAACAGTGGTTTAAATTAGATCAATTATTTCACACATTTCCTGGGAATCAATCCCATGATGTTGGTCGAAGGACCGCCCACTTAAACAGGAATAGACCGTCTGTCTGACATGTAAAGTGACCAATCACAGTTGTATTTTGTTCAAATTGGTACTTTCATGTTTACCTGAGAAGAGAATCCAAAAAGGGTTGGCCGAATCTGGAAAATCTTGTCCGTAAACATGCAAACATATATTTATAATATAATTTTTTTTAAGTGCCTCAAACAAAATGCTTGGATATCTGTATATATAGTTTCTCTGCTTTGATCTTCTCAAACATTGATTAAAGCTAACATTTTGTTGTTCCTCAAGTATTCTTTGGCCGCTTTTCCTCTATCGGGCCGAACGGTTCTAAGAACTGTCAGGTACGGTTCCAGTTGTATTTCTACGTGAGCCTGGTATGGCGCGGCACGATTACAAGGCCGTGTGCCCTAAACTTACCCTTAAAACAATACAAATATATTATTGGTAGCACAATCTGATAGGTAGCATGTTTCGTCGGTACACCGGCTCGGATCGTCACGGAATGGAGCGGTTATGCAAAGAGAACCGTTCGACGCGATGGTGTAAAAGCGGAATTTCTGCAGTATTGGAAAACCTGTTCAAGTCAGCCAATGAAGTTCAAACTTTTGCCTTCACAAACGTTTTTGTAGTTAATTTAATTCAATTGTAGTAAATTTCACACTGGATGACTACATGTCTAACGTTAACCACTGGCTAATACACTGATATGTTTCAAGTTTAGTTGTTATGCCTTCAAATCATGCCTTTTAGTGAATAGAAACTGATTTGATTTGGATTATCCATATCATTTGTGTGTATATCTATATAGGCTATATGGTAATTCAATTGCCAAGATGTGCGTTGAGTTGTGACAGTTGTTCAGTCAAAACTAGCAATTGTGGTAGAAAATCGAAGCATTTAACAAGATAATCAAGCTGTGGGTTTAATGGCAAAGGGTTCGCTTAGACTGTAACATAAAACCTTCATTCATGTTTTTCTAAGATCGTCTGTATGTTTCAGAGCAGTAGCACATGAATAAGTGGGGCAGTGGGCTTTACTCAACAAGCTGAGCATTACTTTAACTGCATCCAGACTCTTTCTCAGGCCTTTTTCAGGTTACGACATTAAGCCATGCATCTCAACCTTAATCGTGTTGTCTTTATGTCTGTTTTATTACTGGTTTCAATTATTTATTGTCCCTTGTCATCTTAAATTTGTGGATGCATGATTTATTTCTGTTCCTGACATGCTATTACTCTTGTACTCTCTTAGTTTTACATAAACGTAGAAATATAAACTATGATTCCCCCCCCCGCTAAATACCTTCTCAGCATGGCCGCAAACCACACTGGAATTTACAGAGCGGTAGTGCTGCCGTTTGATCTTGTTTAATGGTACTGTCGAGACTGGCTGGAAATGAGATGCTATCTCAGCTCTAATCTGGTTTTTCCTCCTCCAGCTTTGTCTTCGCTCAGAGATGTAACTTTCATAAATTCCTCTGAGTGTGGGAGATGATCGACGTCTCCGTGCTCCATTTAATGCAGCTGACTGCAAAATGTTGTTTACTAACAGTGCTTGGAGTGAGTCCAGGATTTGATTTTCCCCTGCTGGCAAACATGAGACCTTTCCCAGACACTAACTCAAGTCAGCACATTTTTGGACGGCACAATTAGTGACTTACCCATCAAGCCCCACAGAAATGTCTCCATAGCAGTGTAGCAATGCTCAGATGATCCAGCACTACTATTACTCAACTGTATGGAATCTGCATTTGAGAAAGTATTTTATTTCAGAATTTATTTTCCCATTTTGTTTTGGTGTGTGTAAATGTCTCTCAATTCAATTAAAAATTGCTTTATTGGCATTACTGTAAATTATCAAATATGGCCAAAGCTTAGTATACATGTACAAAAAGATAAAATAATATAATAATTAAATGAACATCGCATTAATATAATGGAATATTATAACATCTTAGAAGTATTACACTGTAACACATTAGAACGTTTGATACGACAGTCTTTAACTTGCATGGAAACATTCCTACATATATACTAAGGATCACTGTGGTGGACAATAGGGTTACACACATGCAGGTCAGGTCAGACACATTCACCTGCTGTTTCTCAGGCTGTGACACACATTTTCTTCTTTTATTTGGATCCGCAAGGCAAGCAACAAAAGACAGACACACTCTCTGTCTCACTGTCTCTCTCTGTCTCGGTCTATATATATTATATATATGTGTGTGCATGCATGCACATTATTTAGTTGTTTAAATATTTTAGTAGAAAAAAGCAGCTAGTTGTCAAGGCAAAATTTCTACTGAAAATAACTAAATCTGAAAACCCCAAACTATATAGATGTACTGTAAAAACTAATAAAAGTGCACAAAATGAATGAGTACTATTAATAAGTACTATAATAACATTGATTCACACATACAATGACTTGAATACAAATTTAAGTAGAAATGTTAAAGAATTATAAAAGTCACAGTGATACAATTTTCCTAATATTAAATAAAGGGAAAAAAGCTTCATTATATGAGGGGGGAAAAGAAGATACATTTTATGCCAAAGACTAATTTAACATAATGAATAGGATTACAGTTTTTACAAACTTCATACAAACAAAATGTTTAAAGGCCAAAAATCACTAAATATACTTTGTTCACAAGGTCTGGGTCCTGATTATTTACAAATGGTTCCTATACACTGTAAAAATAGGATTTTTTTCAAATAAAATAATTAAATAAAACAGATGGAGTGCATTTTAAAAGAAAATAGTGTTTAAATTTGTTTATGAATAATTTGTCAGTGTAATTGGGATTTTACTCCCAGATTTTACGCTTTGTTGCTTAAGACTTTTTAATTTGTAGCTTGGCATGAAATGAGTTAATTCTGTGTTTTCTCTGTCTTTTTGTTCTCTTAGGCCTATGCCAAGTTTGCTGGTGCTCCTCTTAAAGTTCACAAAATCACCAACCCATGGAGAAGCCCTGCAGGTGAGTTTTCTGCCAGAATCATGTCAGGCTTCACTGTTAATCTGATACATGAAGCTGTTAAAGTGAGCTATTGCCAAAGACTGAATGACAGCTTGTATGTATGCTGCACGAGGGAACCTTAGCCTGGTCATTACTCGCTCTTTCAGTTTGGGTCAGAGTTCAAAAGGTCATGGGTTAATGGGTCAAGCATCCACTGACTTCTGGAACCCTTTGAGGAGAGTGTTAGGTTTGAATACACTTGTTCTAAAGGCAGTGTTGAATTGTTGTCAAATTTTCTCAAGTAGAGTTAACATGAGAGTTGTTTTCTCCTCCAAAAGGTATTCTGCCTGCTCTGAAGACCAGGGAAGAAGGAAGCATCTCCCAACCCAGTAAGATCATCATTCATCTCAGGAAACAGGTGAATGACCCCCCTCTCAACCCTTAAAGAGAGGCCAACAAAACACACACACACACACACACACTCAACAGGTGAGGATTAGACCCTATAAAGCTCCTCGGCATATAAATTAAGATCTGCATCCTCAGAAAACTGGTGAAGGATTTTCCTTGAAGATGCTAAGCAGGTTGTGAGAGAGTGTTGAGTGATGTAAAAACAGCTGTTCTGAAGCTCTTTTTAAAGGAAATAGCTAAGAACATCTGGAGTTAGACCTGGAAACCTGTACCCAGTATGCATATGCCCAAACATGCATTAAAAACGGTAAGACAATATATTTTCTATTGTATTTTTTTATATATTTGATATGCTTTTTTTTAGGGATGTGCAACAGCGATCGAGTACTCGGCCGTGACAGTCATGATCGATTATGAAAACGATGATCGTGGGGGAAAAAAAATCTGATTGGTTATAGCAGCACTTTGGGCGGCACCCTGAGCTCTGATTATTTCGCATGCAAGCATTCGAAGTATAGACGTGAGAGTAGTGATCGACCGATATTTTTTTTTTTATTACCGATTATTTGTACGTTTATGTAACCGATATGCAGAACCGATATTTATTTACTGTTATAAAGTAAATAAATAACAGAGTGAAGTAAGTCCATTCTTCACTTTGGTTTTTCCTCCTTTCAGTCATCTTAACAACAACAAAAAACTGTTGAAAATGTACATTTTCATGAAAAATGTAATCTTAAAATGTACATTTTATTTATAAAAAGCATCATCAGCAACACCGATATTAACAATAAGCAAAAGAATGTCTAATGTTTTCAAATGGAGAAAATAAAGGACAGAAGTCATATCAGTTTTAGGTTTACTTCTAAAGAGTTAATTAAACTACAGTTTTAGGTTTATAAGCTGTTGAATAGTAAAGAGTGAAGAATAATTCACTGGGTCACTGGAATATAAATAAGAACAAATATACACATAAGGCATTTCTGCTGCATGTTGGCATTACATTATGAACTTGATATAAGCAAACTGACAGCGAAAGTATCTATGCAAACACAGAACTATATAAATGCTGCGATCGCTCCAAAAATTAAAAGTTCTATGCACGAAATAATGGGTGTGTGAGGTTTAATCTGAACAAGTGCTTGTCCGTGCACCTCCTGAGTGAACAGTGCCCGCTCCAAGTGTGTGTGCGGATGGTCAAAAAGAGAACACACTTGGCTCTCTTATATATGTGACGGAAATAAATATTAAATCTAATAGTATATGCTTGGGATATGATCTAATTCTCAGAGAGAGAGGATTTGCTCTTAGTGGTCTGGGTTAGATATTATACTGGTCTTCTACATGGTCTTCTGGTATATATTAGGGATATTAACAAGCTCATGTGCGCATATGTTTTCAAAATGCAAATATTGATATTGTTATTTGAGACGGTCATATTGCTTTTAGATGTTTCTTTTTCAAAAATCCAAAAATACTTTTTTCGTCATGTGTTCAACAGTATGCATACGTCAATTAAAATTGTTTTCGTACTTCGTATGGCTTCGAAAACATGCAGGCGATTTTAGGAATCGCTTGATAATGTAGATGTAAATATAGCACAAATCTGCCATAAACATTAATGACAAGATTTATAATGAGAACTTTATAGAATGTGAAATCTATAGTAAATTCTCTCTTTGTCCATGTCTCATGCGTTGTTGCGGGAGCTCTCTCTCTCTCTCTCTCTCGCGCGTAAAGTTAACTGGAATTTCATAAACATAGCATTATAATGAGAACTTTATAGAATGTGAAATCTATAGTAAATTCTCTCCTTGTCCGTGTCTCATGCGTTGTTGAGATCGCATCTCGGCAGGAGCTCTCTCTCTCTCTCTCTCTCACATTTCTCTCTCTCTGTATTGCGCGTAACTTAAAGTTCACTGGCATATGCATCCTTTTGTGCAGATGTTATGTATCTAAGTTATCTGATTAATATCATATAGGAAGTGTCATTGAACGGGTTTCAGATTGTTGGCATACAGTCAGCTTCACCTCAGGCAGCTTGTCTTTTTTGGATGCTGCTTTTTTAACATTGCTGCATCATAATCATAATCTAATATCTAATCGTGTTCATGTTTTCATGTCATTTTTATTTGTAACTTTCATTTTCATTACAGTCTTCAGATATTTTCATTATCTCCATTACGGCCATGCCCCGCTCTCCGCACATGCCCTGCTCCGAGTACTCAATTAATATTTTTTGAAACCTATCGATGATCGAAACAAGGAATTGCCAAAAATGCCCATCCCTACCTCTTTTAGAATTCTGACATGATGATCAAATGAAGAGCAAAACATAAACATGCATTTTGGGCCCAGTAATATATATTTTTTTTTTTTTAAGATAATACTTTTATTCAGCAGGGATGCATTAAATCAATCAAAAAGACATTTACATCACATTTCATTTGTGTGTGTGTATACATGCATACATACTCACTCACTGGCCACTTTATTAGGTACACCTTTATTAGGTACACCGGGTTGGACCCCCTTTTGCCTTCAGAATTGCCTTAATTCTTCATGGCATAGATTCAACAAGGTGTTGGAAAATTCCTTCGGGAATTTGGTCCATATTGACATGATAGCATCACACAGTTTGCTGCAGATTTGTCAGCTGCACATCCATGGTTCAAATCTCTCGTTCCACCACATCCCAAAGGTGCTCTATTGGATTGAGATCTGGTGACTGTGGAGGCCATTTGAGTAAAGTGAACTCATTGTCATGTTCAAGAAACCAGTCTGAGATGATTTGTGACATGCTGCATTATCCCGCTGGAAGTAGACATCAGAAGATGGGTACACTGTAGTCATAAAGGGATGGACATGGTCAGAAACAATACTCGGGTAGGCTGTGGCATTTAAACGATGCTCAATTGCCAAAGTGTGCCAAGAAAATATCCCCCACACCATTACACCACCACCACCACCACCAGCCTGAACCTTTGAGACAAGGCAGGATGGATCCATGCGTTCATGTTCTTTACGCCAAATTCTGACACAACCATCTGAATGTCGCAGCAAAAATCAACCAGGCAACGTTTTTCCAATCTACTATTGTCCAATTTTGGTGAGCCTGTGTGAATTGTAGCCTCCGTTTCCTGTTCTTAGCTGACAGGAGCAGCACCCGGTGTGGTCTTCTGCTGCTGTAGCCCATCTGCTTCAGGGTTTGACGTGTTGTGCGTTCAGAGATGGTATTCTGCATACCTTGGTTGTAACGAGTGGTTATTTGAGTTACTGTTGCCTTTCTATCATCTCTAACCAGTCTGCCCATTCTCCTCTGACCTCTGACATCAACAAGGCATTTTCTTCCACACAACTGCCACTCACTGGATATTTTATCTTTTTCAGACCATTCTCTGTAAACCCTAGAGATGGTTGTGTGTGAAAATTCCAGTAGATCAGCAGTTTTTTAAATACTCAGACCAGCCCGTCTGGCACCAACAACCATTCCACGTTCAAAGTCACTTAAATCCCCTTTCTTCCCCATTCTGATGCTCGGTTTGAACTTCAGCAAGTCGTCATCACCACATCTAGATGCCTAAATGCATTGAGTTGCTGCCATGTGATTGGCTGATTAGCAATTTGTGTTACTAAGCAATTGAACATTTGTACCTAATAAAGTGGCCGGTGAGTGTATATGAGCATAAGAGACTTCTTTCAAAAACATTAAACTGTTTTGCATATTTTATTGGCTAATTGTTGCTATTTATTGGTATTTGTGTAGAGAAAATTCTAGGACAGTGACAAGTTGGTTTATTGATGTGTTTTTTTTCTACACTACTGATTACATTTGCATGCTAATAATAAGTATAATTCAAAAGACTGTCACCTCATCCAGGGATCTCAGTAAAATGATTACTCAAAAATCATAATGGAAAAGACTGCCACATTTTTAAAGACTGAATGCATATGAAACATGAAGAATAAAGTTAACTTAAGTTATACTCCGAAACAAAAGTTCCAAGTATTTTAAAAGGGTACCTTTTAGGTTGTCACTTTTTAGTACTTTATGAAGACATTGTTGGTGATGTGAGTTGTTGTTGTAGCTGTGAGGAAAGCGGTTTCCCTGTAACAGCTTCTGGTTTGTTTTTAAAGGCGGTGGGTATGGCATGACATTTTCTAGCTTGTTAGTGGTGAACTAAGAGTGTGCACAGCATGTCCGAGTTACTCCCGTGAAAGAGACATGGAAATTGGATAATTTTATTGCTTGAAACCGTCCGTTGTTCATTTAGTCCTCGAGGGTTTTTGGCTTTGTATTAGACATCCAGAAATGTTTAAACACATCATGTCTAAACACATCATGGTCAGTTACATTCACTGCTTACAGTTACATTAACAACTGCTGTTATACTGCAGCTGCTTTGATTGTTAGTCACTGCTTTTTCAGTCGACAAACAATATTGTACAATTCAGTGCAAATGTGACGAGTGCTTTTGACAATTGCCATTAAATACTGTCTCTTGTCTTTCAGAAGTACAATGCAGACTATGACCTATCAGCAAAGGAGGGCGCAGATACGCTTGCCTTTGTCTCCCTACTGGAGGAGAAACTGCTACCTGCACTGGTGAGGCGTGAGCAGCAAAAGACAATAAAATAGAAATAACACTATATGGACAAAATTATTGGGACACACCTCTTATACAAGCAAAAATATTATCAATTTTTTTTTTTTTTGCTTTAAACGAGCAAAAATATCTGCCAATGGGGTAAGAAAATTAATCTTGTTTAGCCTTTTAGTTAAGATTTATTTTTCATACCCCATTGGCAGATATTTTTGCTCCTTTTAAGCAAATACTAAAAAAATGTTGGATAATATTTTCAGAAAACAAGACATAACATCTTAGGTCATTTTACATTTTCCTGATTCAAAAATGTATAGATATTTATACTAGAAAACAAGACAAAAATTCTAAGAAAGAAAGTCATTTCAGACTTATTGCCACGGGTATATAAAATCAAGCATCTAGCCATGCTGTCTGTATTTACAAACATTTGCGAAGAAATGTGTCGTTCTGAGTTGCGTTTTGCATACAGAGATGCAACTGTTTAATGAACTACCATAGTACGATGCATCGCTGTGGAAACTAACTAGCTAGTAACGACTATTGTTTGAACCACATTGGCAGTGTTGGGGAAAGTTACTTTTAAAAGTAAGAGCATGATCTCTTGAAGTCCACATATCATACTATCAAGAAACCACAGGTTACGTTTCGAACCACAGGTTGAGAGATATAATTCCAACCATGTAAGTTTGTGATGCTGTTTGCTAATGATTGTTTGAACTATAGTTTCAGAAAAAAGCGAATTGTTGAGAAAATGGTAACGACGGAATTTGCGATCATAGTTGGCTAACGATGCATTTGGGAAACACACCCCTCAGCTCAGTGAATTCAAGCATGGTACTGTTATAGGATGCCACCTTTTGCAATAAGTCTATTTTCATACCTGCTAGATATTCTGTGGTCAACTATAAGTGGTATTATTGGAAAGTGGAATCGTGGAGCTTCATGGAAACGGTTTCCATGGCCGAGCAGATGCATGCAAGCCTCACATCACCAAGAACTATGCCAAAGGTCAGATTGAGTGGAGTAAAGCACGCAGATACTGGACACTGGAGCAGTGGAAACCTGTTCTGTGGAGGGATGAATCTCTGTTTGGCAGTCTGATGCAAGTCTGGGTTTAGCAGATGCTATGAGAATGTTACCAGCCTGACTGCATTGTGCCAACTGTAAAGTTTGGTGGAGAAGGGATAATGGTACCAGGCTTTTTTTTAGGGGTTGGACTATTCCCCTTCCAACTTCCACTTTCAAATTTGTGGGAACAGTTCAGGGAAGGCTCTTTTCTATTCCAGCATGATGGTGCCCCAGTGTACAAATCCAGGTCCATAAGAACATGGTTGGATGAGTTTGATGTGGAAGAACTTCACTGGCCCACACAGAACCCTGACCTCAAGTCCATTAAACACTTTTGAGATGAACTGGAACAGAGACTGCGAGTCAGACCTTCTTGTCTAACATGAGTGCCTGGTCTCACCTCACAAATGCTCTTCTGGATGAACGGGCAAAAATGACTGCAGAAATGCTCTCAACATTTCTTGGAAAGCCTTCCCAGAAGAGTGGAAGCTATTATAGCTGCAAAGGCAGGAACCAAATCCATATAGATGTCTGTGTAATTAGAATGCCGTTAGAAGTCGTTGTTGGTGTAATAGTCAGTTGTCCCAATAATGTTGTTCATATAGTGTACCTCTGACTGAATAATACATATTTATAAGTATAATACTGCATCCAATATACACACACCTTTAAATATATTACAGTTCAAATGGCTCATTGCAAAGCTCTTTGTCCTTGAGTTGAACTCTGCATGATGACACTGTCAAATGTTAATGTTTGATCTTTCACTGTCCTCCTGAGGACATCTGCCATGTTCACTGATGTGCCGCACAGCCTGTTATCCTCGTTAAAACTGTAAAACAGAGGCATTAACAGTCAGTGGAACTTAAGTTCCCATATGTTTAACATAACCCATATGTTTCTGAACCCTTATTTCTGTGTAGATCTACGCAATGTGGATAGACTCTAAAAACTATGTGGATGTTACACGGTGCTGGTATGCAGAAAACATCTCCTTCCCTCTCAACTTCCTGCTACCCAACCGCATGCACAGCCAGCAGCTGGAGAAGTTGAGGCTCGTGAGGGGAGACCCAGTCCTGGAGCCTGGTGAACCGCTGGAGAAAGAGGTGAGCAGGGAACGGAAGATTGTGGTTCAGTTGTTCACCCAAAAATGAAAATTTGCTGTTTAATTTACCTCAGGCTATCCAAGAAATAGGCATGTGCAGTAATGTCAAATTGTGTATCAATATTTTTGGGATGTTTTTTATAATAATTTGATAAGTGTTTTTGTGGTGGTACCTTAGCTGGGCAAATACAGGCAATACAAGATGTATACTTGTGACTTCTGATGACCTTATGAAGCAAAACAATCAGTCTGTGCAAGAAACTGAACATTATTTACAACATTATCATCTGTAACCCATCGCTGTAATCCAAAGTTATAACCTGTTTCCAGTTAGCATGTTAAGCACTGTTAAACGCTTTTCTAGATTGCTTTCGCTAGTTTACAATGCAGTATAATAAAGGTATGCTAAAGTAAATGCTAATCCAAAATTATGTCGACAGTAGATTATTTTGATTTATGTCAACAAAAGCCGTTACATTCAAACCATGAGAACACATTAGAGGGCCATTTCTATATGTAGTCTTTGTTTTTGTCCGTTGGTGGTCTACATTTGTTTCAAAGACACTCCTGGATTGTTCTGCTGGATCTCCATCATATGTTTACACAACATAGAAAGAATTGGGTCAGATGTCTGATTGCCATAGCAACATGTCTTTGTGTTATCACTGCTTTGGTGGGTTTAGAGGAAGGCTATAGAAGAGGCAGTTATGAGCGAAGACAGATATGCATGTCCATTTTTACAAATACTGCCAGCAGTTATGATAGATTGTTTTGGGAAAATTAGACATAATCTTTGTGCTTGTGTTTCTGCTTTGTAGCTTTATCGTGATGCATTTGAATGTATGACCCTCCTATCGCAGCGACTGGGGTCACAGAAATTCTTCTTCGGAGACTCGTAAGCAACACCAGTTGTGTGCAGTTGCATAATTTGTGTTGGTGTGTGAAATCATGCGCATCTATGACCGTGATGTTTCCCGTGTGCTTGCAGTCCCTCATCGCTGGACGCGTATGTGTTTGCACACCTGGCTCCTCTGTTGAAGATCAAATTGCCGAATGGAAAGCTCCAGCAGCACCTCAACGCTCTGAACAACCTGCAGCAGTACTGCACCAACATCCTAGCACTCTACTTCCCCTCTGATGCTCGAGGTGCGTGCTGTCACGTTAAAAACATTTTGCTCTAGTATTTTTAGTAGTAGTATACATATTATTTATATAATAGAAATGATAATGCCAAAAATGACTTTATTATCTAATATAATATGGTTATTTAAAATAAATAATAATAAAGATTATTTATTTATTGTTATTATAATTTGTATTAATATAATACAAATAATAATACCAAAACATGGCTTAATTTTTATTTAATATAATATGGTTAATTTAAAATGATGATGATGATAAAAAATTATTGAGGTTTAGTTTAATATATAAGGTTACTTTTTAATATTAATAATACTTATTATTATTATTATTATTAGTAGTAGTAGTATGAATATAATATAAATAAAAATATGAAATTACCTTTTTTAAATATATTTTTAATAACATACTTAATTTGATTAGTTTAATTAAATTAACAATGATGAAGTAGGAGTATTAGTAGTAAGGCATATTAGTTTAATTTCTTCTAATTATCAAATAATATCTTCTAATAATTATATTAATACAAAATATAGTTTAATATAGAAGGATAGTTTTTTTTAATAATAAATTAAACTTATTAATTTAAGGTAATTACTTTGTATTTAGTAGTATTAGAAGTAGTAAATATTATGAATGATACAAAACTAATTTATTATTATTGTTAACAATGATCAATATTGATCATTTAATTTAATATGGTTCTTAAAAAAACATTGTTGTGAATGAAAATTAAACTAAATTAATTGACATCTGAGCCATCTTTTTGGACCTGGTATAATGGGGACGCAGAGACATCTGGGTTCCTCTCATTCTGTTGATTTTTTGGTCACATTAAAGGGGTCTGAGCTTGGTTCATTTAAATTGGATTCAAATAACCCCTAAACCTTTTCACTGAAACTGAACCAAATTTAAATTGACCTCTTTTTCAGAAGCACCAGTTCGTAAGATTCATGCTCCGCCTGATAGCAGCGACTTCGACAACGAGCCCCACAAGCGGCGTAACCAGATTCTGTCTGTTCTGTTCTCTGTGGGAGCCATGCTGGGTTACGCCATCCTCACCGGGATCGTTACGATCAAGCGTGAGCGGCCACAGCTGAAGAACTCCAGCCATGAGGATGATGAAGACGAGGACTAAAGAAAGAAGCAAACATGGGATGGGAGCCACAAGGGACAGCAAGCGCACATTATCGCTCGCCTGCCGTTCAGAGTGAAGCTGCACACGATTACCTCAGTTCTTTAAAATCTCCCATGCACATGTGCGCTATAACAGAATCGCTCTCTTGATGTAGCCTCAAGCGAGCCCATGTTGGTGCTTTTAATTATTGTTAACACAATTGTCACTATAATAGTTGTAAATGTCATTTTGTCAGGGGCAGGAATTTTGACTTGATTCTTTTAGGTCATTAAAAGACGTCTAACAGCTTTAATGTTTTATCTTCTGGTCAGCATTCAAGTAAACGCACCACTTGAAAAAAAAAGTTCCTTCTGGGTAACATTTATATGAGAAAATTGGTCTGTGCTTCATTTTGACAGTATACTTTTCACACAGCAATCCATGCTCGTATACACCATTTATACATCGTGGTCCTTATGAAAATTAACCATAGTTTTATTATAGTAGAAATGTAGTAGCCATGTTTTTGGCAGATTGATTACCATTTGAATAACCACAGTTTTACTACAAATACTATGGTTAGTGCAGCAAAACCATGGTTAGTTTGTGGATAGCGTGGTTTAACTTAAAAAAAAAACATGTTTTATTTGTAGTAAAACCAAGGTTAATTTTTGTAAGGGGAAACTTAGAAGAAGAAACATTAACAGCTGCACCATTACGCTTTAACACTTTTAGACAAGCTGTAAATATTACATTAATTTGGTGCAGTGACCTGATATTCTGTCCTGCAGACTAAACATGCTGTCAAGCTATATTAATGTTTCCAACACATTGCAAAAATCACGCAGAGTAAACTTGTCAGACTTCTCTTAAACCAACCATCGATGAGCTCTTTGACCACTCAAGACCCAAAGCTTTATAAATCAGCCAGATTGTAAAGCTCTCCTGAGGACTGCGGAGGAGAATTGTATTATTTCATGCCAAACATTGCCGTTACGTCAGAGTCTGTGGCCATTATACAGCTGGGCTTCTCCGTCCTCTCACTGGAAACCCAAGGCACACTGGGGTTAAGCCTTTTAGTTTCTCTGAGGCCAGACCTGACCGATACCTCATTGGGTTGAGCTTCTCAAGAGCTTTCCACAAAACAACTTTACTGTCAGTCACTGGCACATCTGTTAAATCATGACAGGATTCCACTTTTATTGTGCAATGTTTGGTTTGCTGTTCATCTCTTGTGTTTTGCTAGTCTATAAATAATAAAAAGGAATCAACATGACCAATGTAGCAGTACTTAAGAGCTATAATAACAAAGTACTCGGTTTGAAGTCTTTTGCTGGATTCTTTCAGCATTTAGAACAAGAATCAGGTCATCAGTGTGTTCAATATCATAGGATAAGAGCGTTGTTTAGACCGCTTGCATGTGTTTCACTTTATTGGTCTATAGTCTTAGGATTTATCTTGATCAAAATTCTTTTTGGTAGACGTGTTCCAATTATGCTGCTGTTTAGTCTCAAGTTCAACATTTAGTTGAAAATTGCTGCCGCCCACATTCTCTCTCTCAGTTTTGAGATGTCTGTGTTTCGTATGTAACGTGAGAGTGTTTCAAATGTCAGTATAGTTAGGCTCAACGTTGCTGCCACTGGTGGGTCAACCAAGGTTACTCTCAGTTTGGTTGAACCAATCAATGGCAAAGCTGTTACTTGATTATGAAGTTGTTGAATCTTAAGTGACATGTTTTACAGAAAGAGAACACTCATAGCATTTTCATAATGTTTGGTAGGTTTCAATTTTTTTTTAAGGTAAAAAGTTGGCTATTTGACAACCTTCTGGCTTGCAGATGTTAGTTAATGTGATGAACTAGACTGGTGACTACAGTGCTCAGCGTAAATGAGTACACCCCCTTTGAAAAGTAACATTTTAAACAATATCTCAATGAACACAAAAACCATTTCCAAAATGTTGACAAGACTAAGTTTAATATAACATCTGTTTAACTTATAACATGAAAGTAAGGTTAATAATATAACTTAGATTACACATTTTTCAGTTTTACTCAAATTAGGGTGATGCAAAAATGAGTACACCCCACAACAAAAACTACTAAATCTAGTACTTTGTATGGCCTCCATGATTTTTAATGACAGCACCATGTCTTCTAGGCATGGAATGAACAAGTTGGCGACATTTTGCCAGATCTATCTTTTTCCATTCTTCAAGAATGACCTCTTTTAGAGATTGGATGCTGGATGGAGAGTGATGCTCAACTTGTCTCTTCAGAATTCCCCATAGGTGTTCGATTGGGTTCAGATCAGGAGACATACTTGGCCACTGAATCACTTTCACCCTGTTCTTCTTCAGAAATCCAACAGTGGCCTTAGATGTGTGTTTAGGATCATTGTCATGTTGGAAAAGTGCACGACGACCAAGGGCACGGAGTGATGGTAGCATCTTCTCTTTCAGTATAGAGCAGTACATTTGTGAATTCATGATGCCATCAATGAAATGCAGCTCCCCGACACCAGCAGCACTCATGCAGCCCCACATAAGGACACTGCCACCACCATGTTTCACTGTAGGCACCATGCATTTTTCTTTGTATTCCTCACCTTTGCGACGCCATACAGTTTTGAAGCCATCAGTTCCAAAAACATTTATCTTGGTCTCATCACTCCAGAGTATAGAGTCCCAGTAGTCTTCATCTTTGTCAGCATGGGCCCTGGCAAACTCTAGGCGGGCTTTTTTGTGCCTGGGCTTTAGGAGAGGCTTCTTTCGTGGACGGCACCCATGCATGCCATTCCTCTGCAGTGTACGCCGTATTGTGTCACGGGAAATAGTCACCCCAGTTTGGCTTTTTACTTCTTTAGATAACTGCAGTGAACTTGCATGTCGATTTTCTTCAACCCTTCTCATCAGAAGACACTCCTGACGAGGTGTTAACTTCCGTGGACGACTTGGACGTCTCTGTGAGATCTTTTTAAAATGTTTGTACCACTTTTGCTACAGTATTCTGACTGATAAGTAAAGGTTGCTGATCTTCTTGTAGCCTTCACCTTTCTTGTGTAAAGAAATCATTTTCTTTCTCAGGTCTTGTGACATTTCTCTTCCATGTGGTGACAGCATGAAATGGGAAGGGGTTTTCTTTAAGTAACACCCTTTTATAGTCAACGGTCTGCTGAACACCTGTGTAATGAATAATTAGTGGTTGAATTCTTGTTAAATTAGACATTTGTAGTCTAAAATTTAGCTTTGCTCCAGAGACTTTCAGTGGGGTGTACTCATTTTTGCATCACCCTAATTTGAGTAAAACTGAAAATTTTGTTCTCTAAGTTATATTATTAACCTTACTTTCATGTTATAAGTTAAACAGATGTTATATCAAAACTTAGTCTTGTCAACATTTTGGAAAATGTTTTTGTGTTCATTGAGATATTGTTTAAAAATGTTAATTTTCAAAGGGGGTGTACTCATTTAGGCTGCATGTAGTCTATAGTAAGTTGCATCTAATAAGGTGTGTATGTATTCAATGTCGAGTCAAGATATTTTTGCCCCGTCCTGAAAATAAAAGTCCTATTGCATAAATATATCAAAACTAACCATAAAAATTTTTGTTTTCATTGTTTGTGAATGGACCACAAAACAGTTAAATATATCAACTAATTTTTGATTATGCATTGCTGAGAACTTCATTTTGACAACTTTAAAGATGATATTTTTTTTATATATATATATATATTTATTTTTTTTTTTTTGCACCCTTGATTCCAGATTTTCAAATAGCCTATAGTTGTGGGCCTGTCTCAGCCAAATACTGTCCTATTCTAAAAGCCATACATCGATGGGAAGCATATTTATACAGCTTTTCTGTTCATATTATGTATTTAAAAATATAATATAATATTGACCCTTATGACTGGTTTTGTGCTCCAGGGTTACATTTACAAGTTAGTAAAACAATTCAAGTTAGTATTTTGGCGCCAAACAAACGCCAGTGCTGAGGAGTAAGTTTTACAAAATAGCCTATTAAAATAAGTGTAATGTCATTAACCACTTTAAAACATAAGCAAGGAAGCACATTGTAAATAAATAAGTAGGCTAAGTAAGACAAGCGAATCGAGCTCAAACGGATCCCGTCCTCTTTATCTCAAAAACCTTCTCATATTTTGTACTCTGGGCATAAAGTTTGTATATATGCTTCATTCACAAAACCCAAACGCAGTAGATTTATTTTTAGTCTCAGAAACGAACACTTTGAAATATATTTTCATTTGCGCGGTGAAATTCAATCTGAGAGGAGCTCAGTGTGGTATGAAGGCGCAGCGGGAGAGAGCCGCAATAAATACCTGTAAGTTGATTGACAAGCTCGTTATCTCTCCCTGCCCTGCCGTCGCTGCAGCTCAACTTCTGTTTCTCATTTAGGACAGAAAGAGTGGAGCTCTGCAGAGCCTCGGAGGAGCAACAGACACTTTGAACCCCGGGCCGTTCAGGTCACAACGACTCCGAAACCGCTCAGTGGGGTTATGTGATGTTATGAAGCTCTTGGAAGCTGTGTCTTTGGGAAACGGGCATTTAACTGGATTATATTCTATTCGGGTTACTAAACAATATCTGCTGGACTGAGGATGGAGTTGAGGAAAATTGTGCCAAATCTGCTTGTCCTGTATGTTGCGGTTGGACACTTCACCGAATCGACGGAATTTAAAGGTGGGCTTTTTATTTTAAATTATACATAGGCTACATATTAAAATGTAATATGATTTGTAGGCTATGCTGTTGCTCTTTCGATTGGACTGTAACGCGGCTTTTCTTATATTCATTGTGACAGTTATAAGTGCGGGTGTGAGTTCAGTGCTCTCACATTCTTGGTGACAAAGTGCTCATCTGGTTAGTTGTTGTGCTGTTAAACCGTTAATTCCTAACCCAAATGGTCCTTTATTGTCTCATTTCATGCTTCCCGCAGCGACCCAGTCAGTGCCCAGAGACAATGAGATAATTACACGCAAATAGACGCTGTTATCCATACAAACATTGATCGTCAGAAACTTCTTATTAAGTGGCCAATTTGACCACTAGATTTAGTTTTTAATGGTCATTCTTTATAATTATGGCATGTTTAAAAACAAAAACAAAAATGTATAGCCTATTGCAAGTGTTTGCATATGTATAACTTTTGCACAACAAATTATTACTGGAGTGATGTTTATGTAGATAAATATTTATACAAATTGTATGAATCCTTACATTGACAACATTTGCTAGTAGAATTATAGGGAAAATAAATAATGGGCCATAGCTAAAATATCCTTTATCTGGAGAAATACAGCCAGCTTCATGTTAGTTTGTGGATTGTACTGTAAAAGTGCAAGTCTTTTATATTTTCCTTTTTACAGGACCTTAAAATTCATCGTCTTTAACCGCTCTGTGCATTCAAATTTGCTTATAAAAGAAACCATGTGTGATGTATGAGTACGGTATTGATTATCGCCGATATCGAAAATGGCAACTGAAAATTAAATAGGATTAATAACCAGAGGGCAAATATTGCAGTTCATCGTGCGGCTCCATGAAATTGAGTTTTCATGCATTACGATATTATGTTGCTCCCTAACAAAGTAACAAATTACGTTATACTTAGTTACTTTTTGTAGAAAGTAATGTGTAAATGTTACTTTTGCATCACTTTTTAAATCTGGACAGGGCTTGCTTATATTTTTGGCAAATGTAAAAGCCCTTTCACACCAAAAGTAAAATAAGCCTTAGGCTGAAGGAAATGGACATTCACATCTGTACAGTAGGGGCCACAGCTAAAAAAAACCTTTTCAGGTGTGCTGCCATTCTGGATTGCATGAAGAATAGGATGCAGGAGAAAAAACTCTTCAGCAATAAAAAAAGAAAAAGTTACTTATTTTAAAAAGCAACTCAGATATTTTCTTGTAGATTAAACAGTAATGTGTTACTTTACCGGTTACTTGAAAAAAGTAATCTGATTACGTAACTTGCGTTACGTGTGATTCATGACCCCAAACACAAAGCACATGTTTTGTCTAAATAGTAGGCTAATACCAGCCTGAAGCAAACAAATCTCCTAGTAATAATTTAAATACAGTAATTAACATTAATCTGGATTTGAAGCCTGTTTTCAAAACGCTCTCATCCACATTTGTGTTTTCAAGCATTCTCCAAAAGTTCTCTAACTTACTGTGTGTGTTATTTGCGCTTGTGATTTAGCCTTAAAATCTATACTCTTTCTTCAGTGATTAATATATTGGAGCTCCACGATGCACGTCAGACAGCTGCAGCTATAGAGAATCTGTCTGGAGCTCTGCGGACGGTAGGAGATCTGTACATCACCTCCACCTTCATGCTGCCACCCAAACTCGGAGGCGTTTTGTTCGGTCTCTATGATAAAGAGGACAACAAGAAATACCTGGAGCTTGCTGCTGTAGGCAAGATCAACAAAAGTGAGCTCTTTTCGGTCACATTTGCAAACATTTCCCCAAATGCCATTAATTGTGCAGATGCTCAATAAGTCAATATTTGCTTATGATTCATGTCTTTGGAAAGATCACTTCTCCTTTCTCTCCTCAGTACTTGTGCGATACTTGCGCTCTGATGGAAAAGCTCATGCTGTCAATTTACAGAATCCAGTCCTCGCTGAGGGACGCACCCAATCACTTATACTCAGAATGAGTGGACTGAGACGCAGACACCTAAACCTAGAGCTTTATGTAAACTGCCGTTTGGTGGACTCTGCTCAGGGCCTCCCTTCATTTGCCGGGCTTCCATCAAAGGCAGAATCTGTGGATGTTCGCACAGGACATAAATCTTATGCCAGGATACAGGTGACTTATTTAGGTCAAAAATGAATGATCATTTTTTTTGTCATGCAGTCAATGTGAGTCAAAGTAACTGTACAGCAACTTTAAAATGATAGTTCATGTCATGATACCTTATGTCCCAAACCTATAAGACTTTGTTCATCTTTTTTGAAAAACACAAATGACGATACAGTTGAAGTCAAAAGATTTCATTCACCTTGCAGAATCTGCAAAATGTTGATTATTTTACCAGATAAGAGGGATCATTCAAAATGCATGCTATTGTTTATTTAGTACTGACCTGAATAATGTATTTCACATAAAAGATGTTTACATGTAGTCCACAAGAGAAAATAATAGTGGGATTTATAAAAATGACCCCGTTCAAAAGTTTACATATGCTTAATTCTTAATACTGTTGTTACCTGAATGATTCACAGCTGTGTTTTTTTGTTTAGTGATAGTTGTTCATGAGTCCCTTGTTTGTCCTGAACAGTTAAACTTCCTGCTGTTCTTCGGAAAAATCCTTCAGCTCCCACAAATTCTTTGGTTTTCCAGCATTTTTTTTTTATTTGAACCCTTTCCAACAACGACTGTATGATTTTGAGATCCATCTTTTCACACGCTGGACAATTGAGGGACTCATTTGCAACTATTACAGAAGATTCAAACGCTCACTGATGCTCCTGAAGGAAAAACCATGCATTAAGAGCCAGGGCGTGGAAACTTTTGAACAGAATGAAGATGTGTATATTTTTCTTGTTTTGCCTAAATATCATATTTTTTCATTTAGTACTGCCCTTCAGAAGCTACAGAAGATAGTTACATGTTTTCCAGCAGACAAATTAAGTTACATTTGTTCCTATGGCTCAGTGGTAGAGGGTTCAATTCCCAGGGAACACACATACTGACAATAAATGTATAACCTGAATTATAATACAATTATAATTTGGATTTTAATTTAAAATTATATAATTTGGATAAAAGCGTCAGCTAAATGCATAAATGTAAAAGTTAAATTTACCCTGATCTTCAAATTCAAAACGTTTTTGGCTCTTAATGCATGGTTTGTCCTTCTGGAGCCTCAGTGAGTGTTTGTAATATAATAGGTGTCAATTTGCCTGTGTGAAGGTCAGTGTGTTAAACAGTGAAGTGTGTAAGAAGCGGGATGAGGAAGCATGTAAACGTGTTAGTACAGTAATGGATATGTTTCGTGTATATATTTTAGGGTTCAATAGAGTCTGTTAA
The DNA here is from genome assembly GCA_027422405.1 of Ptychobarbus kaznakovi. Classification (NCBI taxonomy): domain Eukaryota; kingdom Metazoa; phylum Chordata; class Actinopteri; order Cypriniformes; family Cyprinidae; genus Ptychobarbus; species Ptychobarbus kaznakovi. Next base: position 20,833,521 of record CM049802.1, on the reverse strand, counting down.
ACTAGCTCTCGGAGGCTCTCTGGCGACAGCTGGTCTTCTCATTGAGTGTCCATTCCAAGGAGATTCAGCTGTAAACAATGCAGGTATGACCTATTCTAACAGCATAAGAAGAACCTGTGATGTTTCTTACATACTGCATTTAAAAGTGCATTCTGTTCAGTATAATATTCCATTACAAACAGTGTCATGTCATCATACTGCCCTCATGTGGCAGTGGAGAAATACCACAAGTAGTATTCCTACAAACAATTCATGAATTTTGAAAATGAGGAATATCTTCAAATGTAATAAAAATCTGATAAAAACTTAACCTTTCAAAGGTTTGTGGTCAGTAGGATTTTACAAGAATTGTATTAAGCAAGGATGCTTTTAAACGGGTCAAAGTGACAGTAAATATATTTATTATGGTACAAAAAATAGTTCAATTTCAAGTAAATAATGTTCTTTTGAACTTTTGATTCATCAAAGAATCCTGGAAAAAAGTGTCACAGTTACTGCAAAAATATGAAGCAGCATAACAACTGTTTTCAACATTGATAATAATCAGAAATGTTTCTTGAGTAGCAAATCAGTATATTAGAATGATTTCTGAAGGATCATGTGACACTGAAGACTGGAGTAATGATGCTGAAAATTCAGCTTTAGCAGAACAGAATTTACATTTTACAGCATATTCAAATAGAAAGCAGCTATTTCAGATTGTAACTATATTTCTAAATAATCCTGTTTTTACTGTATTTTTGATCAAATAAATACCACCTTGGTGAACATGAAACACTTCTTTCAAAAACATAAAAAATCTTACCAACCCCAAACATTTGATCAGAAGTATAAATATATTCATTTATTTCTGAACTAGAAACTTTGTATAAAATGTAACTTTTGTTTCTTTACAGTAGGCAGTGACATCAATGCCATCCTCGGTAAATATCAACAAAGATCCAATCATATGTGAATGTACTATTACAGCTGAATTATGCCTGTAATGCTTTTCTGTGATAATAAAAAGAGCCTCTCATATGGCCAGGTGATCAGACCAAAGCCCTGATCGGACAGTTGATCATCTTTAACCAGATCATGGGAGAGCTGAGAGAGGATATCAGAGAACAGGTAAGAGAAAATGAATGAATGAGGATGAATATCGGAACATGCTTCGATGTATTCATCAGCCCTATAATTGAATATGATATTAGTTTTCACAAATCACTTAACTATACTTGTCTCTGCATATTACGCTTGGATTGGAGGATATACTGTATATTTCATCACATCTGTTTTTAATTGGGACATTGCATTTTATAAAATGAAATTATTTCGACTTTGATGTGTTTTCAGACAAAAGAGATGTCTCTCATCAGAAACACCATTCTTGAATGTCAAGTGTGTGGTAAGGGATGGAGAAAGAGCTTGGAGATGGTAGACCAAGTTTTGATAAACATGTCTGAAGATTGTTGTGATATAGAGGTCATCTATATGTGTGTCTCTCTGTTTCTCAGGATTCCATGAGCCCCAGTCCCGATGTCATCCTAACCCCTGCTATAACGGTGTGAGCTGCATGGAGAGCATGATGTACCCAGGATATCAGTGCGGCCCCTGTCCAGAGGGCATGACTGGGAACGGAACACACTGCCAGGACATTGATGAGGTTCCTGCAGACAGCATATTATTATTGCTATTCATTTTATTACCCGAGTCCTGCCCCTGTGAAAAAGTACTTTTAAAAAGAGTACTTATTACAGAATTAATGGACTTTATAGTATACTTATATGCAAACTGAGTGTAATGTGTTTAGACAATGTATTGCCTGTTAATTGCAATTCAATTCTAATATTATGTTATATTAAATGCTGTTAGGTGAATTTTAGAGTTTTTTTTTGTAGAACTTAAATACATCTTTATATGTAATTTCATAATTACTTCTATTTTCTTTGAAATATGGATAAAGTCTACAGCTGAATGTACTGAAAAAATACTAAATTTACTTTAATGTAATTTCTATTGAAAATTATATTTAGATGTTTGAAATTACACATTTGTAACAATGAACTTGCATTTTAGTACATTTAAAATACTTTAACTTGAAATGTAATACTGAATATTACCATTCAAATTATAATCGAGTACTTAACATGTACTTTAGTAACCATTTAAAGTAAAAAGTGTACTTTAAAGTAAAACTTAATTTGACATTATTACAAAGTGCAATTTTAGGTGTGTTAAGAAACATAAAAGTGTCCTCTCTGTAAGCTCTCTGTAAGTAGCCTTTTATTTCATTAATATCATATCATCTAAGTACTTTTTAATATACTTTTAAGATTTGAAATACACTGCACATTCAATACAATTCAAAACTGAATTTACTCTCAATATATCTCTTTGTCCTAGTGTTCTGCTCAGCCCTGTTTCTCTGCAGTGTTGTGTGTGAACACAGCTAAAGGCTTCACCTGTGAGTCCTGTCCCATAGGATTCACTGGTCCAACACTCAGGGGGGTTGGTTTTGAGTTTGCCAAGAGTCACAAGCAGGTAAAAATGATCAAAATTCAATTACAACTGATTTTTACATTGAAGTTAATAGGCTTTTACTGTGTGAATGTTTCTTTTTTCAGGAATGTGTTGATATTGATGAGTGCGCTGAGCACTCTGGTGCTTGTGTGCCCAACTCAGTCTGTATAAATACAGTGGTGAGTAAAACTGTCAAAATTTGCATATACATTAAAAAGCACTAGAATTGGCAAGTCAAGCATAAGTGATGAAACGTAAACGTGCTACCACCAAACTGACTGCTCTCTTTTTATAGGGATCGTTCAAGTGTGGCCAGTGTAAAGCTGGATTTGTGGGTAATCAGACTGCAGGCTGTTTTACAAGGAGGACATGTGAAACTCTGGGCTATAACCCTGTGATGTGAATGCACACTGTGTGATGGGCCGCAACAGTGACATTTCATGTGTGGTGAGAACCTAAAAACTTCATAATAAAGCCAGATAATTTCCTACTTGAAAATGTTGAATCCCAAATCTTTAATTTGTGTACAAGTACAAGTACATGCAGCTCTTAACTGAGACTAGAAAACCTGTAATGTTTTGCATTGCTTATTTGCTTCAAAAAGAAAAACCCAGAATTGTCCAAATGGCTGATTTTCTCTCCATTTTGTGCCTTGCAGTGTAACATTGGCTGGGCAGGTAATGGGAACATCTGTGGTCCAGACTCAGACATTGATGGTTACCCTGATGCACCTCTTCCATGCATTGACAACGACAAACACTGCAGAGAGGTACATTCTCATTTCTCAGAGATTTTAGGAGGGAATTCATTAAGAATTAATTGCATGTTGCAGTGTACTAGCAGTCCAAATAGCACCTGTTAAATTGGATCGCAAGTAGGTTTTATACGTTAAAGTAACATGACTGTTTATTGAATTTTGTCCAATTAATTGCTTTGAATGGTTTTCTGCTTAACTGATGACAGTCTTCCTTCACATATACTCCAATTTCTGTTGTGATTTCTTAACAATTTTGGAATTATATGCATATAAAATTGAATATCCCTTGAATAATAATAATAATAAATTGAATATCCCTGTGCAGGACAACTGTGCAAATACCCCAAACTCTGGGCAAGAAGACACAGATGGAGATGGGATTGGTGATCAATGTGACGAGGATGCAGATGGAGATGGAATAAAAAATGTTGAGGTTGCTGATCAAGTTGCAAAGAATTATACAAATATTTGAACCATCATTGAATGCCAAACTCTTTTCACTTGGGCTGATGTCCTTCAAAATGTATTTTTAGTTATTTAGAAACAAGTTCTTCATTTGACACATTCTTAAGCAGTAGCTATTTTAATTTGGCAGGACAACTGTCGTCTGGTGCCCAATAAGGACCAGCAGAACTCTGACACAGACTCCTATGGCGACGCTTGTGATAACTGCCCCAACGTTCCCAATGGAGATCAGCTTGATACTGATGGCAATGGCAAGGGAGACATCTGTGACAATGATATTGATGGAGATGGTCAGTTCCATTCACTTTATCTGTTCTGTGGTTTAACAGCATTGTACCACATCATCTGTTTTCACCAATTTATTTTTCACAGGCATCCCTAATGTGTTGGATAACTGTCCTAAGATACCCAACCCCATGCAGACAGACCGAGATACAGATGGTGTGGGAGACGCATGTGATAGCTGTCCTGAGGTCAACGATCCATTGCAGGTTAGACAAAGCTAACTATTTACTGCTGATGCTGAAGGGAAAAGGGGGTGCCTCTAAGGACAAAGCGGAAGGCCCATCATCATGTAGGTTGAGATGTCTATAAAAGGCAGGAAGCGATACATGCTGAGATGGTGGGGTCATCAGCTTGAAATTATGTAAAACTGTATCATCTGTGTAGAAGTCATAGTAGAAGAAGCTTTTGTGATAGTGCCCAGTGAGGTTGTGTATATTGAGAAAAGCAGAGTTCCAAGTACTTAACCTTGCAGCACCCCAATGATCCAGATGTTGTCACATGAAGTACAAGTTCCACAACATGTCTGCTTAAACAAACTTTGATCATATTTCTCAAAATATGAAGACTCGAGACAAATCATTCATGATTGACCCATCACTAGTTCAGAAATGTTAAATTTTATAACTATAGATACAGTAGCTCATGTTAGGGTTAACTGCTGTTTTTCAGGCTAACAAGAGGTGAGCACTTAAATGATATCAAGGTAAATGTATCAAGAACAACATTTCTTCCATAATTATTAAAAGGCACACAAATGATAAATAAAATAAAGTTGATTGGATTTTGAACAAGTAGCGGCACTTGAGTTAGTGAAGGCAAAGGGACAGGCACTCCAACCACCCTGCTTTTCAAATATGAATTAAATTATTAATTTCCATATTTTGCTGTTTTGCAGTCAGATATGGACAACGATTTGGTGGGAGATGTATGTGATACAAACAAGGACATGTAAGTAATTGTGTAAATAAATACTTATTTAACCTAAGAACAGGTATAATGATTTTTACTGTTCTCAAAGTGCTATACTTGATTTAAGTTAGTTTCCTTTTGGTGTATGTCGGTTTCCATGTTCTTTTAGCGGTGAGATTCATTACTCAGCAAAATCCGCATGTCATTCATTCTTTATAGCTCCAGTGAAAATGTTTCTCTGTGTGTAGGGATGGTGATGGATATCAGGACACGCGGGATAACTGCCCTGAAGTACCCAACAGTTCTCAGCTGGACTCAGATAATGATGGCATCGGGGACGAGTGTGATGATGACGATGACAATGATGGGATCCCAGATATCCTTCCTCCCGGCCCAGATAACTGCAGACTTGTTCCCAACCCCAGTCAAAAAGATACTGATGGTCTGATTCTTAATTCTGCATTTTGGAAAAGCGTACTAGCATACTGCTAAAAGTAATATATCTGATTTCTGGTGTAAATTAAGTTTGATTGGAGTTAACACACAAAAGTGTATTAAAACAAATGACAACTTTTTATTTCTGAGATGATATCTGGACCATACATAATGTGTGCTGCTTCGCAGACTTTTCATTAAAAAAATAGTATGTAGTAACCAGTATACTAGTATTCTTTTCCAAAGACACTTTACATCTGTCATATATATATTTACTGTCTTACTGATCCAATCTAGAAATGAACATGTTTGTATCATACCTTCTCTCCCATCAGCTAATGGGGTTGGTGACATGTGTGAGACAGACTTTGACAATGATAAGGTGACTGACTTGTTGGATGCGTGCCCTGAAAGTGCAGAGGTCACTATGACAGATTTCAGGGCATTTCAGACAGTCATTCTCGACCCGGAAGGAGATGCTCAGATCGACCCCAACTGGGTGGTACTGAATAAGGTGGTCCTTAAATGATAATTCACATTATAATTTTGGGCTTTTATTTTATCAGCTAGTCGCTGAGCTTTTATTATACTGTTGACAAAGTCTGTGAAGTATTATAAAACAGCTTTGATGGTTTTTTTTAGGGAATGGAGATTGTGCAGACTATGAACAGCGACCCTGGTTTGGCTGTGGGTAAGTACATAAACACATTTTCATAGAGATGGCATTTGCGATTTTTACATTTACTTCTCTTCCAACAGGTTGATATATACATCTCTGTGTCGCAACAGCTGTATTAACCTCTTTATTCTTTATTTAGGCTACACAGCATTTAATGGTGTTGATTTTGAGGGCACAATCCATGTGAACACGGTCACTGATGATGATTACGTAGGATTCATCTTTGGCTATCAAGACTCTTCCAGCTTCTATGTGGTGATGTGGAAACAGACAGAACAGACATATTGGCAGAATTTACCTTTCAAAGCCTCAGCTCAGCCTGGACTACAGCTTAAGGTGAGAGGAAACTCAAAATACACATTAGAATTGTTTAAAATATGTAATCGAACTATGCAAATGATATGCAGTTTAATCTAAATGAAATGTAAATAGGCGACTTGCTGAGAAAAGCAAAGCCAGGAAAGTATATTATTGTGGCAGGTAAATAAAGTATTGGATTGGGGAAATGTCAAAGGTGTTGTATTTTTAAGAATGTGAGACAGTAATGTGGAGAAAAAGAGCTAAATGGGATTGGGACATAGTATAATTAAGATGTATTTTATTCCTGTGATCAAAGCTGAATTTTCAGCATCCTTGATGGATGAAAGTATTAATTACTTTTAAGTATAAAACTTTTAAAAGTGTAGTATATAAAAGTAGAATATACATGTAGATATTAATGTTTAAAAGTATAACTAACATCACCCAGAAATGTTCACCCAGTCTCTCTTTTTACCTCATTCTTCCAGGCAGTGAAGTCTCGTACAGGTCCTGGTGAGTATCTGCGCAATGCCCTGTGGCACACAGGAGACACACCAGGGGAAGTTACTTTGCTCTGGAAGGACCCAAGGAATGTGGGTTGGAAGGACAGAATGTCCTATCGCTGGCACCTCACTCACCGTCCACAGGTGGGCTACATACGGTGAGAGCTAATCTAACATCAGTCTTTAAGAGATGCACAAAACAAGTACTGTATATCTGTTACTACTAAAACTTGGAGAAGTTTTGTAGAGTTTGACTGCATTCTCTATATCTATGGTGTAGATTAAGATTGTATGAAGGTACAGCACTGGTGGCAGATTCAGGAGTCCTGATAGATACAACTATGAGAGGAGGGCGTCTGGGCGTCTTCTGCTTCTCTCAGGAGAACGTCATATGGTCTAATCTCAGCTATAGATGCAATGGTAAGTAGCATGATTTGGGATGCATTCTGAGCATCTGAGGGTCAGTTGTTTGAACATGCAGCTCAAAACAGTGTTGGAGTCTCACTTTTTGTATATTGCACAGATTCTATTCCAGATGACTTTATGCTGTACCAGAAGCAGATGAATGTGAGGACATAAGCATCCCCTCATCTCAAGAAGCTATGTGTGTTTATGTATATGTGTGTGTTCAGAGGTAGGAAGAGATAACGATTGAAACTAGTTTTTTATCTTTTGAAATTCTGAAGAGTATCAAAATTATACACTACACAGCACACGTTTGCATTGTGCACCATCATGAGTATTATGGTGTGGTATAAGAAAAATGTTTTACTGTGCTATTTGGGTGAGAATCAACAAACCCTAAAATCTAAAGCTAATGGAATAAATGTCCTAAAGATGAATATGGTTGTAAAATAAAACAGGCAATAAAAATGACTACATAAGTTGACTGTGAATTTGGCGGCTTGCAAATACAGGTGCATCTCAATAAATTAGAATGTCGTGGAAAAGTTCATTTATTTCAGTAATTCTACTCAAATTGTGAAACTCGTGTATTAAATAAATTCAATGCACACAGACTGAAGTAGTTTAAGTCTTTGGATCTTTTAATTGTGATGATTTTGGCTCACATTTAAGAAAAACCCACCAATTCACTATCTCAACAAAGAGATGGGCTATCTAATAATTGAGATGCACCTGTAAGTTAATAAAGAAGTGTTCATAGACATTCGTCCATGAAAAATGTGCAAAGTCGTGTTGTCTTGATTCAATGATTGAGCGATTTTCTCATGGTTTTCCCATCCCTTTCCTCATAAAACCTCTTTCATCCAAAGAGAGACTGTGATTGTGAGGTTATTTTGTGCATTTCAGTACCATGGACAGTGCTCTACTACATATTTGCTGCAGTCTGGCACAAAAAAAATTACTGAAGAAAATAAATAAGGGTGTTTAGAAACATGCATAACAGATGTATTCGTGTGATTTAGCCCAAACATAAAGAAATGGTGTGAGATTAGGAGCCACAGCAGTATAAGCAAGACGAGAGAACGCCAGCAACAAACTAAAAAAGATTTCACAGATCTATAATGTGTTATACTTTATATATATATATATATATATATATATGTGTAATTAAGACTGATTTGTATTGTATGTACTGTTATGATTTAATCACTCTTAGGCTATCCAGTGTATTCATGAAATGTGATTGATGGAGGTTGGCTGGCACGGGGTTCATGTCTGGTTCATAAATAGATTCATATCTGAATGTTTTTCCTCTTAACCCACACATTGTGCAGTGCAGATAATAAAATCACACTTAAAATGATCACAGCGGTTGAATGAGGTCAATCTATGATATTGGTTCATGACTCATGAGGAACATTTTTCCTCTAACTAGTCTATTTGAACATAACTATTTTACAACTAGGTTACCGTTTGACTGAGATCACATGGTTTCATGGGTCTGATGTCACTGAGACAGGAACCCAGAGAAATAATAAGGTTAATGTTAGGGACATAATGCTTCTTATTTCTGATTATGTATGGCTGTGATGAAATACAAATTTAACAAAAAGTGGGAGAGCACATTTTGGCTATTTTGAGACTATCATCTAAATGTTTCAAATAAATAAGCATCTAGGTTGTCAATCCATTCAATCCTAGCATTCATAAAAAATTACGTTTTATATTACTTATGTGTTTTCTATTAATATGTATTATTATATATTATATTAGAAGGTCATGTAATATTATGTTAGCTGTACTTTTCTCATTCTGTAGAGCAGAGACAGCAATGCCTGCTACCAGCCAGCCAGTTCAAATCCAAGTCACAGTCCATAGATGTTTAGACTTTCTGACATTTGACCACTAGAGGGCAGCGTACAACTGAATGCAAAACACAGCACCGCAGAAAACATCAACTCTTTCTGAGCTTGTTTGCTACTCTTCTGAATTCAGCGTGTCTGTGAAATTGCAAAGTCTGTCAATATTTATATTCACCATCGGGGCCGCCGCTATGGTTTCCGGGCCCCCTGAACATCACTGACTCGGGGCCCCCCGCGATCGAACGTTAAATAGGTTAAATACAGCTTTAAAATCAATACAATATATAGTTGAATAGCTATGATACTGTTTTTTTATATATTTAATATTTGCATAGTTATGACAGAAAACACTGGCATCTAAGAATGCGAATAAACTGTTAATCTTAAAAATAAAGCATAAACATAAACCCAAATAGGAAATAAAACAGTTATTAAACAAGCATGTGTCCTATTCTGTGTCCTAAACATTGGTGTCTCGTGCAATTTAGGAAAGAAATCAATCAAATCTGTATGTGTGTGAAAATATTCAGATGTAACCCCCTTTAACATTTTCATTAGTAACCGTAATTTTAATTACATCTTCTCAGTAGGCAGATTTCAGTTACACATTTTTTGTAATTAAATTACTTAACTCTGTTACATGTAACTGATTATTAGCAAATACTTTTAGGGTTGAAGTACACTAGAAGTGCATATTTAATCAAATCAAATTAAGCACACTTCTTTTTCACAAAAGTTGTATTGTTTACGATATAGAGATAGCATGCAAGCTTCACTTATGTTCTTTTCTTCCTTTCTTCCATCCTGTTCTTCCATCACCATCAGGAGGTGAAATTTAGCATGAAATTCGTCCGTGGACCAAAAAGACAGGAGAGAGTCAGGTTTATTCACAGCCCCCTTATCATTGCAAACTGCACATTTCATGTCTTTTCAGTGTTAAACACACCGCACAAATATGAATTTCTATGTGTTGATCCCCAGGTCATACATCCTTATTGCACCCAAGCATGTGTGCTGCCCCCACACACAATTACTGCTTTGCTAAATGATAAAAATGTCCAAAAACATCACTCTTATACCCAGCACGAGTTGCCAAGTCTCCAAAATCACTCTTTTATGGTTGCATTTGCTGAGCAGTTTTGTAATAAATAAACAGTTATTGTGCTAGTGTGATCAAATTAACTCCATGTTACAAGTGCTCACCAAGGCTGCATTTATTTGATCAAAAATACAATATTCAAAATAATTTTGTAATTTGGAAAAAAAAAGAAAATGTAATTTATTATTTCTGTGATGCAAAGCTGAATTTTCAGCATCATTACCCCAGCCTGCATTGTCACATTATCCTTCAGAAATAATTTGAATGCTGGTTTGCTGCTCAAGAAACATTTCTTATTATTATAGCCTACTTGTGTGGGTGTGTGTGTGTACAGAGCTGGTGTATGCAGTGAATGGGATGACATTAGCAGTACGTCACATGTCTCGAGGAGGAGCTTCAGCTGAACACAGTGTGATGTGCAGCACAGAGGACCAGAGCACAAACTCCTCCTGCTGTCAGAACACCGGCCGGAGCCTCGCGCACAAACGCTCATGTGTTCAAGTGCGTCTTTGCATAGCCTATATATACTATTTTGATGGGTTTTCTCAAACTAGCCCAAACATGCTCGGACTTCATCAGCTGTTTGTTCAAAGCGCATAAAGCGGTCCATGAGATATGGAACTGCATTGCCATGAAAGTTTGATTTGGTGTAAATCCTCCCGTTCAAGTGCGTTCGCGTTTAAACGAGCACAGTCAACGAGCAGCGTTTCTGGATAATGGACGCATTTAATCAGGAACGACATCAAGGACTTGGTTTGTAACTCGAGCAGACACAGAGACGTGAACCGCTGTTAAACACGGAGAAGTGGATGCGCTTAAGTGAACTCTTGTTGTTTTTTTCGGAAAGGAAGGATTTAATGCAAACCTTAATGCAGTGTGTGATGTGCGGGACGAACAGGTGAGCAAAACACTCCCCTCACGGGAAACGACCATGGTTACCTAAAGAGTAGCTACAGTCACTATTCTAAAGACAAACAAACAATGAGTTAAAATTGAGTCTCATTTAATGTACCTGCATACTTGAAACAGATTTTTGTTGTTAGAAAAGTTGTCACTGCAATAAAACTGGCTATTTGTGACCCTGGACCACACAACTGAATAAATAAGCTTTCAATTGAAGTGAGATATGGTTTGTTAGAATATGATTATATTTGGCTGAGATACAACTATTTGAAAATCTGGAATCTGAGGGAAAAAAAAAACATAATAATGAGAAAATCGCCTTCAAAGTGGTCCAAATGAAGTTCTCAGCAATGCATATTACTAATCAAAAATGAAGTTTTGCGAGGAAATTGACAAAATATCTTCATGGAACACGATCTTTAGCCTATTTAATATCCTAATTATTTTTGGCATTACAGAAAAATGTATCATTTTGACCCATACAATGTATTGTTGCTATTGCTATAAATATACCCGTGCTACTTATGACTGGTTTTGTGCTCCAGGGTCACATACAGAAATACAGAAAAAGTCTGACTTTGTTTAATACTGTTGCTGTAATAAAATAGCATATGCAAATACATGCAGCTCTACATTATTATCGGATTATAATGTGCAATATATAAACAATGTAATATAAATGTGCGTGGAGCAAAAACAAAAGAAGTGGTGTTGTAGAGTTTTAATGATACATGTTTTATTAGTGGTTCTGATGACCCTCTAGTCCAAGTTAAATGGGTTAGATTTTGCCCTGTTCTCACTAGAGACTCATTAGTTGGTATTATAAGTAAAATAATAAGATTTCCTCAAAATGGGTACAGCACTAATCTATACAAAACGTCTGAGACCACTCATGAAAATGCTTCTATTTTTTATAATTGTGACCCTGGAACACAAAACCAGTCATAAGGGTCAATTTATTTGTAAATTGAGATTTATACATCATCAGGATGAATAAATAAGCTTTCCGTTGATGTATGGTTTGTTAGGATAGGATAGTATTTGGCCGAGATACAACTATTTGAAAATCTGGAATCTGAGGCTGCAAAAAAAAGAAAAGACAATCAAAATATTGAGAAAATCGCCTTTAAAGTTGTCCAAATGACGTTCTTAGCAATGCATATTACTAAGCAAAAATTAAGTTTTGATGTGTTTATGGGAAGAATTTTACAAAATATCTTCATGGAACATGATCTTTAAATAATATCCTAATGATTTTTGGCATAAAAGAAAAATCGATAATTTTGACCCATACAATGCATTTTTGGCTATTGCTACAAATATACCTGTGCTACTTATGACTGTTTTTTTTAACTGCAATTTTCATTAACAATTATACAATTTCAGCGAGAAGAGGATCATTTCATATAGTATTTGGCTTATCTCTCTGACATTGTTCCAAACCGTATGACTTTCTTCTGTGGAGAAAAATGTAGTCATTTTTAAATGCATTTATAATGAATGTGGACTCCCAGGATTTCAAGATTCAAAACTGACACAAAAACACCATAAAAATCTAGTTTCAAACATGAATAAATATAGTTTATATACAACTTCTTTAAAAAAAATTGCTAAACTTTTGCAAACCTTTATGATATTTCTATGAATAATTTTTTAATTGCATGCGCCAGTACATACATTTTTTTTTCAGTGTTCCACAAATAAAAAGAAAGGTTTGAAAAAACATGGGGCAGAATAACTAACGGCATAATTTGGTAACACTTTACAATAAGGTTCCATTCGTTAACATTAGGTAACTGCATTAGTGAAAAATACTTCTAAAGCATTTATTAATTTTAGTTAATGTTCATTTCAAAATGTACTGCTTTGTTAAAATCTAAAGTTTTATCTGTTAATATTATTTAATGGACTTTAACTAAGATCAACTAATAAAGAACTGACTTATTTGATGAGTGACAGAGAGAAACAGTGGAAGATCTTTAATATATTTGTCATTATTTTACATGATACTTACATATTTGACAAAAAGAAAGTGAGTAGGTTCATATATTTTTTTTGTCAATAAAATAGTTATAAAAGAAGCTAAATAAATGAATACATAAATTACTGAATGAATGAATAAACAAATAAGGTTGAGAACCAGCACTGTATAATTATAAAGGAACACTACCAATAGAAATGTTGCAAAAACAGTTTTAATTGTTATGCATGTCAGAGGCTTTTCTCTTTATTTCTATGAATTTACATTTATTAAATGTAATTTAAAGTCGTAATTTATTTATTATAATGCTCTACGTGTAATCTTCTCAGGAACTCATCCATGCCCCTCATCAGCCCAGTCTTGACCTTCCAGATTTCAAACAGTGAGGCACAAACACTTTATTTCTGAACCACATCAACCCACACAGCTGGTGTCCTCAGCACTTCAGTGGACTCATGGGTACCGTACTGTCCCTCTCCCCGGGTCCTCGAAAAACCGGTTATTATGATGACCGGCCTGGTTCTCTAAGCCATTACCCGAGCCTGAGCAGCCGCTCGCTGAACACTCAAAAAGACCGCAGCCTCAAACGTGGCCACTCCATCTTCCTCCCCGCTCTTACCTGGAAACGCCTGGTGGCCTCCACCAAGAAACGGGGCAACTCCAAAAAAGCCTATCCTGGAGGTCAAGGGGCCGTCGGGGCTCCACTCAACAATAACATCTACCAGAAGGATCCAGTCTTGCACCTCAACCGTGAAAATGTGAAGAAGTCTCTCTCCTGCGCCAACCTCACTAGCTACGATTGTCCAGTGGGTCTGGGTGTAGGGCTGGGTGTGGGATACAACAAACCACAGCAGATTTCCTCCGTAAAGAAGATCGCACCCACATGCACCTCCTCGCCCAAGCGCGTGATCATCCAGGCCTCGACTAGCGAGCTGCTCCGCTGCCTGGGCGATTTTCTGTGTGGCCGCTGCTATCGGCTCAAGCACTTTTCCCCCGCTGATCCGATCTTGTGGCTCCGCGCTGTGGACCGCTCACTATTGCTCCAGGGCTGGCAGGACCAGGCCTTTGTGACACCAGCCAACGTGGTGTTTGTGTACATGCTGTGCCGCGATGTGGTGGATGGCAGCGTGGTGTCTTCAGAGCATGAGCTCCAAGCAATTCTCCTAACCTGCCTGTACCTGTCGTACTCCTACATGGGGAACGAGATCTCGTACCCGCTCAAGCCCTTCCTGGTGGAGGCGGCTAAAGAGACATTCTGGGACCGTTGTCTGGCCATTATCGACATCACCAGTGCCAAGATGCTGCGCATCAACGCAGACCCGCATTTCTTCACGCAAGTCTTCGCCGATCTGAAGAGCGAAGGAGGCTGCGCTTTGCAGGACTACGCTAGAGTTCTGGATCGGTGAAAAGAGGACGAGGCGGATTTTCTCTGCAAATGTGATACCGTCAACATCTCGCACCTTCATTCCATCATTCTGCCCCCCCACCCATATGCCTTGTCACTTAACATCAAGAGTCTTGTTTCTACTGACCATTCTTCAAGAAACCGAAGAAACATATTCCTGCTGATAAGACCAGCTTAGACCAGTTTGGTGCTGGTCTAACTGTTGAACTAGACAGACCTTTTGGTGGTTATGTTAGTAAAGAATCATGCTGATGAGCATCTGTGATGGTCTTTTCAGCAGGAGAAGAAAGTATAGTGAGCTTCTGGATACAGAAACAGCATGAAAATAACATATGCTCTTAAAAATGTTCTTTGTACTGGTTATGGTAATGGTTCCATAAAGAACCATTAACATTTATGGAATCTTTCCATTCCTCAAAAGGTTCTTTATCATAAAGTAAGGTTCTTTAGATTTTTTAAATGTTCTTCATACTAAAGAATAATGTTTCTGTAAAGAATACTGTTCGCTGAAAGGCTTTTTGAGGAACCAAAAATGGTTCTTCTGTGTAAGGGGTATCCATTACTGCCCCTGGAGGGCAGAGTTTAGCTCCAACACTCTTGCCTGGAAGTTTTTAGTTAGTCTGAAGACCTTGTTTAGCTGTTTCAGGTATGTTTTTTTAGGGTTGGAGATAAATTAGGCCTGAACTAAATTAAGCCCTCCAGGAACAGATTTGGATATATGGTTTTGCTGCAAAAACACTCTATTTGGTACCTTTTTTTAAGAGTGTATAGTGGCTAATTAAGGTTCTTCAGATTTCAAAATGTTCTTCATACTAAGAAAAAATTGTTATTTTCACCATAAGCTGTTTACTAAAAGCTTCTTTGTTGAACCCTTAGTTGAACCCAAAATGATTATTCTATAGTGTCACTACAAAGACCATCGTTTTGGAAGCTTTATTTTTTTTTAAAGTGGGCATTACCAACTTTTTTCTTTCTCATTCAATTCCCTTATCTTAAAATTCAATACAATTTAGGGATAAACATCAAAAGGAACTTGTCCATCTGCAAAAAAGTTTAGTAGTTAACTTGTCAACCCACTGTTTTTCAAAAGTAGTTACGGTTCCTTTACTAAACATTTCAGTTCCTCTGCCTTTTGACATCTAGTCTGAGAGAAACTGCAACAGAAACCATCCAACAAAGAGCATTTTAGTGGGAGTGCATGTGTGTGATGGGCAGCAAACAGTGAGCGTCAACAGCTATTGGTTATCGTGTTGTCCTTCCTTTATTTCATTTGCTGGACGTTGGGGCACCAGCTGCAATGGCATTAACAAGATTAACAGATTAGTGTCACACACACACACACACACACACACACACACACACACACACACACACACACACACACACACACACACACACACACACACACACACACACACACACACACACACACACACACACACACACACACACACACACACACACACACACACACACACACACACACACACACACACACACACACACACACACACACACACACACACACACACACACACACACACACACAATTAGTCTTCAATGGCTAATTGAATGGCTAATCCATGTAGGCCATACACTTGTATATGTTCTGTCCTGCATACAGTATCTTGGTGTCTTTATAGCAATAGAATATCATTTAAATTATGTGTCAAATTTGAACGAGTCTATAAGAATGCATCCTTTCCCTTTAGAATGCGAAGGAAATGAACAAAGAGGTCTGATTCTATTAATGCTCTCAGATCACTGTTGTTTACATGTGTTACTCAGTCATATTTGACATAAATGTCATATTAATGTCCCTTGAAGTCAATCAAAATGGACCTTTCCTAAAACACACACCTGGTCTTATTGTGCACTATTCATCAGCACACAGTGCGCCCAAGTTTGTAGTATGTAATTGTACATCAAAACCTGCTCCGCCTCTTGCAAAAATGATAAAGCGAGTAATAGATAAAACATGCATACTGACAGTCACGGATGTACATTCAGATACAACAGATGCCCTCTTCTCTGGGTCAGGGTTTCAGGTGTCAGTGCTCAGACAGAAGAGCAGGGACAGCAGCATGTGGCACGGCAAGCACTCGTTAATCTTATTGTGGCGTTTTAAGGTAGGGCCATGGGCGCCATACTCCAGCTCCCCCGCAAAAGCCGACTTTAAACGCATACTCAGCCCACACACGCTCTCGTATATGAGCACACATGCTCACTTAAACGATCTGTAACCACTACACATACATTTTCAGGCTAGCATTTGCGAATGCTCTGATACGCACGTGCATATGCATGCACCTTCTCCCACACGCTGAAGCGATAATCCGCTTTTGATCCTTGCCAGCAATTTGGTAGAGTGAGCTGAAAATTCCACAATAATAAAATGCCATTCAGATCAGACGAGATTTCTCTTGCTGAAACTAGCAGAAAAGGCACATCTTGTGTTCTGACTGTGCGCTACGCAGATGTTACATAACAAACACAGGAAAACAGAACTGTGAACTTTAAACAAGTACTTGCCTAATAGTTTTTTATAAAATAATTGTGAGGGATTGAAGGAAAAACCAAGGTTTTACTTGTTTTAAAAGCATGTACCCTTGTGATAAAGAAGTGTGTTTAATTGTATTGAATGTGCACATGTAGTGTACTTCAAATCTTAAAAGTAAGTTTTTTTGAACATACTTAATATATAAAAATGCCACTTAAGTGTACTTAAAAAGACAACACTTTCATGACTGTTTCCTCTAATACACTTAAGTATATGTTTAAAAGTTCACTTTGTAACAATGTCAAATTAGAAGTTTTAATTTAAAGTAAAGTTTTAATCATGCTTAATAATCTTTTGTTGTGTTTTGTGTGTTGAAATACACTTATTTTGATGTTTAACTAACATACTGGAAAGTATGTTATTATAAATGTAACTCTAGTCTGTTATTCAGTTTAACATTTAAAGTTAATATATTTTAAATGTACTAAATTGCAACTTCAACTTCACAAATATATTTAAATATATAAAATACATTTTTCATAACTTCTTATCAGTGTAATTTGCATTATGGTTAGTGTAAATGTACTGCAGAATGTGCTGACAAGCATTTATGAAACTCATGTATTTAAATATATATGTTATATTAAACTTTAATACAGTTCAATTTAGTATGGTAAAGTGTACTTCTTTTCACGAGGGTAGAAACTCGATGAAATTCAGACTGGAAAGGCTTTTCGTTCATGTTTTTTTTTTAGCTTTGAAGCATATATATGCTAATGTTCCCAATAAACTGACAACATAGCTTTTATCAGATATACAACTTTAAAATTCACAGAAAACCTTCCAAAAAACAAAACATTAATATTGATGACTCACTCTGTCTATTTTATCCCAATCAAACGCTCCCTATAATGAGAAAGTCCCTGCTAAAACCACATACTTCTGATTAGCAATAAAAAGTTATGATTTAAACCAAATTCCATCCCAAATTTTTAAAATAGAACAACCCCTTTGATATGTCCTGCCCCAATGTCAAAACAAAGATTAAAATTGCAATTGTCTCAACTTTTTATGGGATATTTAGCATATTTGAATGGTGTAATACTACAGGAAGATACAGATATCAAGAGAACACAATTTGATATATGATCACAAACACTCTTAGCATGAGTTGTTCTCAATTTGTACCAGGTTTAATTTCTGACCAACAACACAAGCTAATTTGTACTCAGTAATTTCCCCCTGCTAAACAGGAGCAAAAAGGAAGCACCTATAAAGAGAGTCGGTGTATCTGCAGATATCCATTTCAGCTTCTAGTCATTTCCATTTCAACCTCAGGGGAGGATGTTATTTACAGGAACTTGTAGCCACAGGCAAGCGATTGGCATCCCATAGGGTGTAAATATCCCTCCTGATCCGCTGTGATTCCCCCATCCCTCTTGCCTTTCACAAACACATCACTTGTTTTCCTCGCCTCGGTTAAAGTGATTTAGTTTGCCCTTTTTGTGTACAGAGAGCACTGACAGAGCGGCGTTGTTGCATAGCTAGCGTGCGCGGCCTTAGCAATGGGCTTGTGCGATGTGAACTAGTCTGCTGTGTTTCTGTTTGCGCTCCTGTCTGGCTCGCCATCGTGCACTACCGCTGGAACTGTTTCTCCATTGCTTCTCACCCATGTGTACTGAAGCTCTGGGGTTTCTCTGGAATATTTGCTGCCTTCAAGTCAAATGGGAATTCCTATTTATGAGTATATAAATAATAATTATGACATGGTGTACATTCAAGTTGTTTTGGTTGGAATGAAGTTGATTCGTTGGCCATTTTTCTTGTTTTTCAATTCCTGACAATGTAAAGGAAGCGTAAGGTGTAAAACTCATTAGCTTTTTCACAAATACATACAAACTAAATGGTATACAGATTATAAATGATCAATTCACTGACATTGCCTCTACTCAGAAAGCAAGGGTTTATACTCATTCTTATGACATGGTAGTGACATTCATGAGCTTATCTCATAATATGTTTTGAAGGCAGCAAGTATTCTAGTTTCCATACTTGCTCTGAACTTGTGATGAATGGTGATAAATAGTTCAGATGAAACGTTTGTGCCTTGATCTGTATACAAACTGTCTCCCTAAACGTTAGTGATATTGAATATCGCTTTGGTAACAAAGACACACCTAAATGCAAGATAGCAACCCAAGGACAGCCATGACTCAGAAAAGGATTGATTATAGAGACTTTGATTTACTCAGGCCAGAATAATCATAACTCATGAGCCATTTTCCACTCACATCGATGATACTGTTTGGATCATTTCTTCTGTTGCCAGTCAATCAGTTGGACCTGAAACCATGTGCAAACACCTTTGAAGGATGCACTTGCATGAACGTCCTTGTTACATCTCAAACACTTCATCGATTGCTGTACGTGGAGATTTTTAATGTGACAAAACAAGCACACAGAGAACTCAAATCCCTATGGATTTTCCAATGAAGAAAACTTGCGTCCTTAAACATACATGTGACTGGCATGTGATTTTGAAGTCTAAGACACTACAACATGTAGACGGACACTCAGGATCTGGATGTTACATAGACTCTATTGTATGTACACTGCAAGTTGCCGTTGCTCTATGAGTTACGGCTACTAAGATTTATCAATGTTTTCAGTGCTGCTAAATGTATGTAGAATACAAAAGGAACGCCATGTAGAGTCTGGATTCAGACACATATCCAGTGTGGTGTGAATATGTTGCTTGTATCAATGTGAAATTACTGAAAAATGCATGTATATCATTCAGGAATTGCTACTGTGGTGGTGTACACCTTTTTTAAATTGTGTTTTTTTCAGTTTGTATTTCAGTTTAAGGTTAAAAGGAAATTACAGAATGTTTTGTTTGTGTTTTTATTGTAATTATTATTATTATTTGTACTGAAAAAGATCCTATCAGCTCTTCCCAGGTTTGGGAAATCTTATGTCAGCAGTATTAGAATCTTAATTTCAGACTTCTTTTGCATTGTGGTTTTTGATGTTGTTTCAGTGACAGCTTCTTCTGTGCACTTTGGCAGTTATACTGGGTACCTTACCTTTGTTAAGGCATCATACACCCTTTAAAGCTGCTGTGTATAGTTTCTGCACCAATGAATTTGCTAATATTTTCAAAATAGATTTCCCAAGCACTCTGCCATTGGTCAACATTTTGTTCAACCTACATTCGACTCAGTGTTATAAGACACTTTGAACATTTTGAGACATTTGAACACTGAAATAAAAGTACATTTTTCAGATAGAAGGTAACTCTAATTCAGCACAAATGGTATTCTGGTTTTGCCAGACATCAGTTATTTTCTACTATCTATCAGCTTTTTCTACAAATCCATTTGTAGAATCCATTTCTACTATCCATCAGATTTGACATCTTTAAACAGATGAACAATATGCTGTGCCACATAGGCCTTTGGTGGAGGCCTTTCCGAGAGCAAGCCAATCTGGACTATTATGAACTGAGCTCATTAATTGGGCACAAAACTCTCTCTCAACTATGGTCATGTAGCTCCTGATCTTTCCTGCTTATATCACCATCAGCCTTGGTGTAGCTTCTGAAACCTCTTGCTCTTGTTGGCAAAACATGGTTCAGGGAGTTTTGAGCTTTTCCCTCTAGAAGTAAATAATTCATGTGTATATATTGTAGCTCACACAGTGATGCTGTTGTTGTTTGAAAAACTTGAAACATTTAAATTTAAAAATAAATAAATGTGACTTTTAATGGTGGAATTTACTTCTTTAGTTTGATTATAATTTAATAAAGTATTCAAATGATATGGCTGTGCTTTGTTACTGAAAAAATTATGAAACAAAATATTTGATAAAATAAAGATTCATCATAAAAATAATCAAAGTAAATTGTATTTTGCATAAAGAAAATCAAGACATTTTTTATGACTATTTAAATTTGTTGGAATCATGACATTATTGTCATGAAAATAAAGCTAATTTCTTCTCCAAATTCTTATTACTGCATCATGTGAAAAAGAATCATATTAGTATAATAAATTATACATTTTAAATAGAAAATAAAGTATTATACATTGTGGTACAGGATGTGTAAAGAATTTATAGCTTGCATATTTATAGCTTGGTATGTTTATTAATTTATGCTTATTTAAATTAAAGGATTGATCACTATTAAATAACAAAATAACAGTATTATAGTAATAAGAATCATTTAAAGTAATGGAAAGACATTAAAATAGAGTAATGGGATAGATAGATAGATAGATAGATAGATAGATAGATAGATAGATAGATAGATAGATAGATAGATAGATAGATAGATAGATAGATAGATAGATAGATAGATAGATAGATAGATAGATAGATAGATAGATAGCAAAAAAAATACAATGTGGTAATGAGAAGCTGGGGTTTTAATGTGCTAAATCACTATGAAAATGTCACAACACTAACTAACTAACTAACTAATCAACTAACTGCGTAACTAACTAAATAAATAAACAAACATATGCCCTGTTTTCTTTTGGTACACAAAGACACATTCATTAGTGTTAACAAACAGGCTCATATACTCTACACAGTGACAATTCTGTGCACCTGTTGGGTTTGTTTATTGTTTTTAACTTCATTCTCCTCAGCATGTGTGAAATACACACCACTATTGTGCTCCTGCTACATATGATATACAGAGCCCAGCCCAGCCGTCTGTGCAGTGAGCGTGTGCTGCCGTAAATCTCGTCTGAGAATCAAACGCCCTCCGTTCACAGGAGCACAGCCCACAGAGAGCTGCTCTGAACCAAATCACGTCCCGGGGCAATCAGCTACTCGTTCACATATTCACTTCTGTGACGCTGCAGAGGCCCAATGCCTTCTGATGGAACTGAAAGTGCTCTCCGATGGGACTGGACAGCATTAGTGCAGTCTTTTGAACAAACCCCTAATTCTGAATATTAAACTGCGAGACACACATGCAGAAATCCTCAAATCACATGCCTTCTTCTACTTGGCTTTTATCTTGACTCTAGCATTTTCTATTTCGTATGAGTATTGCAAATGAGTTATGTGCTTGAGTTTTAGATTTTTTGAGAGATGAAGCAAATAAAAGCATTCACACTTTAAAGTCGAGATTACAGCACTAAAAACAGAGCTTCATCTATGGTGGTCACAAAACCGACAATGCCATGTATTCAACTTCCTTATTTTCATAAAGAGACTAACAGACCAAAAGAAATGAGTGTAACATTGAAACCAAAATCATTACAGTATTTGTATTTTAACAATTATTACATCACTTCTGAGAATAAGAGTTTTTTTGAACTTGAACAAAACAGAATACAACAAAACTCCATATTGCTGGAGTTTACATACATATTAACTCCATAAACTGGATTTCTTATAATAAGCATTGTTTACATGACAACCCTTCAAGAACGTGCTCAATCGGGTGCATCTACCAACCCAGAAAATGCGAAAAAGTACAACCCAGGAATTTTTTGTAAGCCTTTCTCTGCAAGCTTGTAAAAACGAGCAGCTCAAATCGTACATATTTTACGAGGTGGCAAATTCGTATGACCTCACTCGTAAAAATTCATAAGATTTTTGCTAAATCGTATGTATTGTACGAGTTGCACAATTCGCATGCATTTGTACGAATGACCTACACCAAACCCCGCCCCTAAACCTACCCGTCACTGGGGTCTAGACAAATCGTACAAAATCGTACGAGTGAGGTCGTACAAATTCCTACGAATTAGCCACCTCGTAAAATACGTACAAATTGTACGTCGTGAAGATAGCGTTGTTCTGTACACACACACAAGACTGTAATATAGAGGATTCACTCCTGTCTTTTGAAAGTTTAGAGTGATTTGTATGAAATTCTTGTGCGAATGGGTTTTAGGCTTTGTGATATTCATCATGTATTTCTAAATTACCCTGCTTCCTCTGGTCATCACATGGGAGATCAGGATGCAGGCTTATGGCTCTGATGGAGATCAGAAATTCTGTCTGGGTTCATAAAGGACTCAGCAAAGGAGAGGGTGGTGAAGTGAACAGGACTGAGGTGGAATTGAAACAGGGAATGAGGATTTGGTGCAGATGGTTGTTCTTTCGCTTCTACCGACACAAATCTCCCTGTCGTGCCGTGTCAGTGTCCTCTTTTGTGCAATGGGCTATAGATGCCTTGACACTTGGTCTTTCTTTTGAGCCTCCCACAGATAAATCTTACAGATTTGTACAGTCCTTGAGGCCTCTAAACAGACAAAACTCTTCTGCTAGACATCTGTTCACATGTCTTTGTGTTTTGTTTCGTTTTAGGTTTTGCTCTAGCGCATGATATTGTGAAAGAAAATGATGGCTCTTTGTATTTTCACAAAACGTTGAAGGTGAGAAACTAGAGAATTATTTGTTTAATTAGGACTTTCTAAAAAACACATTATTTTCAATGTCGATGTGGAACCAAAATAGACTGTTAGCTTTCTGAATAGACATTCCTAATCTTATTGTGAATTCTTTATCAGTGTGCATCTATCAGATTTATCTGTTACCTCAAAGAAAATTAAGTTGGCCATCAAAATGGAGTAAAATAAATAACTTTCCTTTCCAGATAAGCAGATGTTTTCTTTGCAAACATCCTGTTTTAGTCCGAAACACATCACATTATGCATGTAAATTTGTGCATAACATATAAACAAATCTAAACTGTTGTAATAAAATATGTCTCTCATTTTCATTTTTCACTTTGTTCAGCGGATCATAAAGGTATAAGGTCTGCCGCACACAGACAACACAGGATGCTGCTTTTCAGTTTGGAGCAGATGGAATGTGAATTGCTGTGCTGTCAAGCAGCACCGCTCATTATCTGAACTGATTTCAGGTGCAATGAACAGTGATGATCTATAAGTGAACAAATAACATCTAGCTGGACATTTAGTTCCTCTGTTTACCTCATGTTTAGTCGCAAACATCTGATAATTGGAGAGAAGGAACTGATTCTGGCTGCTCGGCTTCACTGCTGCAATTCATCAGTTAAAAAGATAATACGATTTTAGTTTAGGCAAAAACGTTATCGGTAGTCTACAAAACTAATTTCAATATTTTACATTATAGGTCTTTAGATCAAAAGGTTTTTAAGTTCATGAGAAGCATTCAGTCAAGTGTTCCCAAACTTGCTGAAAAACTGTGACAAAAGGGCAAAAATGGTGCAATATTCACCAATGATTTGTTTTATGTCTTTGAAAGAAGTCTCTAATGGTCACAAAAAATACAGTAAAAACAGTAATAGTGTGTAATATTATTACAATGTAAAATATCTGTTTTCTATTGTAATATATTCTGAAATATAATTTATTTCTGTGATGCAAAGCTGAATTTTCAGCATCATTACTCTAGCCTTCAGTGTCACATAATCCTCCAGAATTGATTCTAATCTGCTGATTTGGGGCTCAAGAAATGTACAGCTTCTTATTTGTAGTTTTTTTGTGCAAATTTTTTTTGTGCAAAATTTCTAAAATACAATTTATTTGAAATATTAATTTTCACAATATTATAAATGTACTGTCACTTTAGATCAATTTAATGCATCCTTGCTGAATATAAGTATGAATTTATTTGTATTATTATTATATATTTTTTCTAAATCTCACTGATGGCACACTTATGAATGCTAGCGTGTACTTCTGTTCTCTGTCTTTGTTGTAACAAGTAATTCACACACATTAGCTGAGGTCGCATTAAAAGAAATGCTTTGGAAGTACAGTAAAGTGTTTCCGTGTTGCCGTGCATTTCCTGATTAGTCAACATTTGTCCTAATGGCTTGTTAAGTCAAAGTGAACATGCATGCGACTACCTCACGCCGCAGTAATCTGCTACATGTGACTTGTGCTCAGCACATACTGTATGATTGCCAACAGCACACAGAGATTTGAAGGAGAAACTGTTGCCATATTATACTGTTTTATTATATTTGTTCTTTTTCAATAATGTAAAAAACATAAGATATGTACAGTTTTCAGAGAAAATGTCAATGGGTGCTTGGGCTCACCATCACAATAATAGGGTGTGTTTTGGGTGTCATAAATGGTTGTCAGTGTGTCCAAACCAAAACCATCACTCTTTATAACTATAGGACAAGGATCATGTATAACAGAAGACTTCTTGCCATAAGCGATTCTGAGTCTCACAGCTGGGTGTAAATCTCCATGTCAGTCCACCAGGAGAACAAGGGCTCTTTTATAAATTAGAACGGAGCCCTGTCATTCAGCGAGCCGCATGATTGGACAAGCTGTCACAGAGACAAATGGCTGATTGGAGGAGGGGTCACTGTGGAAAAAAGAATGATTGTTGGAAGTTTTGATCAATAATGAGTGATCAGAGACTTTATCTCCACAGCTGCACTGTGATTGGATGAGCCTCGATCCAATCTGCCCAGTAACATGAGCAAAAGAATGAAATGGAATGAAGATTAGAATTCCTACCTGAGAGAAAAAAATGGTGTAGATACAAATATCAAAATTTCATAAACAATGACAAAGACACAGCAAGTAACACATCGAATTAAATGTGAAATTGTAAAGTAGAAAGACTGAAATTGCATTTTTCAGCAGTGTATTTCACCCAAAATGAAATTTATCATAATTTCCTAAATTTTTTTGAAGAATATCTAGAAATATTAAGAATGCATGTTAAGCTGTAACACAACATTTTAAAACACAACATATTTTAACATAAAAAATGACACACTTCATCTTAAAAAAAATTTAAATTGTGTATTTTGGTGTAAATGGTTTAAATTGTAAATTAGAAAATTTTTACTCAGAAACTGCTAGTAAATTTCACAAATAATTACAAAGAAACAAGTAATGCATTGAATTAAACGTGACCTTGTTTAAGTAGAAAGACCGAAATAGTATTTTCTTTTGTAAAACATACTCCAATAATCTTTGTTTTGTTTAAAACTTTGAAAAATCCTTTTTATAGGATGAACAGGCCTATATGAAAACAGTAAGTTCTGGCTATCTTTCCATGAAATCCTGTTGTTTGTGTTGACATTTGTGAATGAGATACATGCACTAGACTAGGTCATGATGGCGGATTTCAAAAACAAGCCCCACATGCCAGATGAAGCTGGTGACCCAGTCAGCTTCAAACCTGATTCATAATTGCATTAGCTATCAGAGAAAATCAGTTTGTTGCCATGTGGTGGGGTTGAAGGCGGGTGTTGTTGCCGGGGGAATATTTATTTTTGCCTGTGACTCAATTTGCTCTAGAAACATGACTTATGAGATTGAGAAAAACAAACTTGGTCACAGAGTGGGGCTTTGTTGCAGAGCTTACTGGCCTAAAAAAATCTTCCAAGTCCCTTTGTTTATTTTCAGACTTCGATATTTCTTGATGGGCATTGGTTTTAGGTACTTTTAAAAACTAAAAAGCTTTTCTACACTCTTCTACTTCTTCAGTGGTTCTTTTGAGAACCTTTGTTTCGGCAAATAACTATTCTTGATTTGGCTATTTGGTTTTACGGAGAACCAAGAAGCATTGCACTGGTTCTTTTCATCAGTGTATAGATAATTGGCTTCTTTAGCTTGTTTTCCCAAAAAAGAAAAAGTTGAAGTTCTTCTTTGACATCAAGGCTTGTTTCCAACTTTTTAATTTTGGAGTGCATTTAAGAAACCCGCGCTACCTGAAACCCCAAATACTGTAGAGAAAATATTCATCATTAAGAATGCATCTAAAGAACGAAGGTTTTGAAAGGTTGTTTCTGTATAGATTCCATTCTGGATTTCTAAAATAACCTTTTTTATGTGAAGAATATTTAATCCAAATAATCTTTTAAAGAGTGAAATAGTTTATAAGAGTGAACACTCTATATATTAATGTGTTGTACTGTCAGCATTTCTGTTTTTATTTTATTTGTTACATTTTTAAAGGGGTCATGAACTGCCTTAATTTTTTATTTTGTACTGTTTTCTGAGGTCCACTTATAATGTTATCAAGATTTTTATATCAAAAACAATTTAGAAATAATAGGCTTTTTTTCTGTCCTGTTTTTAACTGGATCTTCATAAATATAGTTAATTCACTCTTTCCTAATGTTGGGATCAGAAGGAAGGCCGTGCAGAGAATGTTTTCCCACAACTTGGCACTGCACAGTGTATTGTTGTCTTCAGAGCGATCTTTATAATTTGGTTTCTGCATACATCTGCGTTCGCCACTAGTTATTTACACTACATGTATGAATCTGTGGGCGGGGCTAAACAGGCAGCGATGTAGAAGCAGGTGTTGATCTTCTTCTGCGGAGGCGGCTCTTATCCACACTATTACATCATAGAGTAGAACATTCTACAAGCTGTCCTTTTGGCAGATCGTCTTCAATATAAGCAGTTTTTAGACTAATGAGAACATTTTGAGTTCTGAAACTTACAAGATGTTTTTATAGTACAATTAACTCTTATATATCAAATTTTGATTTCTCAGCTCATGACCCCTTTAAATAAGCGGTTCTTGAAACACACTCTTCCTTTAATTTGATAATTTCTTTAAAGTACAATTATTCCAGACAATCTATAAACTAAAATGAAGTCATAATTGCATGTATACTAATTATACAAGAACTAAAATACTGTCATCTGAAATCATTTTTGATGTGGAACAGAATCTCATTGCTTGAAGTTTCATGCAAGTAAACTGACAACCTGAGTAAAAGGTGTGAAAAAATACATTCTTAGATATTCAATAACCAATGGTGCTCACGACACATTGAGACAGAAACAGAGTTCAACGTCAGCAGACAGGCAGGTGCGTGCACAGAAGCATCCAAAAATTGTCAAATCACAAAGACAAAAAAAAAAGAAAACACAGGGCTGTCAGAATAGATGAAAGATGCTCGCAGCAGGAGAGTGGAAGCAGGAAATAGAAAACAGAGTGACAGCAAGGCATACTGTCATTACTGAGAATCTTCAAACACACGCTAAGACACACACACACACACACACACACACACACACACACACACACACACACACACACACACACACACACAGACACACACACACACACACACACACACACACAGACAGACAGACAGACACACACACACACACACACACACACACACACACACAGACACACAGACAGACAGACAGACAGACAGACAGACAGACAGACAGACAGACAGACAGACACAGACAGACAGACAGACAGACAGACAGACAGACAGACAGACAGACAGACAGACAGACAGACAGACAGACAGACAGACACACACACACACACAGATGTGTGTTTCACACACACACAGACACACACACACACACACACACACACACACACACACACACACACACACACACACACACACACACACACACACACACACACACACAGACACACACACACACACACACACACACACACACAGAGAAACAGACAGACGCACGCACGTACTCACACACATGTGGTTTAACAGGGGCTCTTCATAGGCTTAATGGTTTTATACTCTTCTAATCATATTTTCTATCCTCTAACCTTAAACAAAACTTTCACAGAAAACTTTTGGCATTTCAGAAAGTATGTTTGAAGCCGTTTGGTTTATGAGGCCACTGTAAAACCAAAGTCATATACAATTACATATGACTAAAACAATTGTGTCCTCATAAACCATACAGTATATACCGTACAACAACCACACAATTACTGCATGTAGCATTTAATAAAACAATATGATTTGATTACAGTTTAGTTGCTGTTTTTAAATACAACATTTGACAGATATTAATAAGCATTCCTGTGTTTTTATATTACTAGTACAGAGCAGTATCAATATTCCTAGGTGTAACCCGAGGTGTTGTAAATCTTGGTTAAATACTGTAGTACTCTCA
Source organism: Ptychobarbus kaznakovi (assembly GCA_027422405.1). Lineage (NCBI taxonomy): Eukaryota > Metazoa > Chordata > Actinopteri > Cypriniformes > Cyprinidae > Ptychobarbus > Ptychobarbus kaznakovi. The sequence goes on along the minus strand of CM049802.1, from coordinate 20,804,640 downwards.
TAAAATAAGAATTTTTTTTGTATCTCCTAAAAGCTACATACTAGCATATTAGTACATATGTAAAAGAACATATTAGAGCTTTAAAAGTACGCATTAGTAACTTTTAAAAAAAGTACCGGCCCAGTGACAGTACGAAAAGATATGAAAAAACTCTTGGCTACATCTCCACAGTTCAAATGTACACCCTGAGAAAAAATACATCATCAAAGAACACAAAAATAGACTACATATGTTATGAAAAGTGCAAAGGCCATATCAATAAAACATTACCTCATAAATAATAAAATAGCATTAAAATAGACCCCCCAAAATTCAAAATACATGACACAACACATCGGCTAGTTCATGTGCAAAATAAAAAAAAATGGAGGGAAGGCAGAATAACAGCAGATCAGCCCAATCATTTATGCTGTGTGTCTTATTTTCAAGCACAGGATCTACACGCTAACACGAACTGGTTCAGACGTTTCTTCTGTTTAAGACAGATGACTACAGAGTGCTGCAGAGAGGACATTTTTGTAGGCCAAAACCTGTAAAATAATTGTATTTTAGCTCTTCCAGTTCCATCATCCTGAAATAATCCTTGGTTAAATGCCTCAAATAAGGTCTGTGGTGAACACAAGCTCAAGATATTTTCATGTTTTATTCCTCAACATAAAATACATCAGTATAGCTTTTTACTAGTCTTGAAAAAGGCCGTTTTTAACAAGTGTCTAAATGGGACTACAGAGGTTGGTGTGGACATTAAACATCACACAGATACAGATAAACTGATCTACTTATTGGTTGCTTTCACAGCCTCATTGTGTTTATAATTGCACTCTTACAAACTTCAGGGATTTTTTTTTTTAATAAATACTGAAAGAGTAGTTGGTGACTTTGAATTAATTTATAGCCTACTTTTATGTTTCTATTTCTGGCGATTGTATTTAGGCTTCAAAATTCGAAGCTGTGTGTAAGAATCACGAAACTTCTGTTAGCCACAGTGCTTATTTTCAGCAATAATCTAAAAGCCAATGGAAAAGTCCTACAGATTTTTGATGAGGGAACCAGTGTTATACTTACTTCTGGTTTGGCCTACAAAAATACTTCATCAATTCAACACACTATTTAATAACAACAAAGTGCATTGCTTAAGATTGGGAAAATCCGACATTTTGTTCCACTTATGTACAGACATATCCAATCCTGTATGAAGAGAAATCTCTGGAAGTTATGGTCCCATCTATGACTAAATGCTAATTTATGTCCTAAGCATTGGCTTTACTGATGGGGCAGCAGTAAGGTGAATCCTGTTCGACTCTTCTTGAAGTCAGCGACGGTCTGGCCGGGTTTGGTCTCGACGGTGATACTCTTAGGTTTTCCGCTCATGTGTACCTGGAACGCTGTAGAGCACACTTTGACCGACAGTGGAGTGTTCTTCACTCTGGAATAAACACATGACATAATTACTCCAGATACGAGCCAATGCTGAATGCATCCCAAAAATAGCAAGAATGACAGCTCTCTCAGTTCCCTGCGGCCTATAAAAAGCAGTCAGAGCTGTGCATTCAAATGTGTTTTTTTGCTGTTTTATAGTGGTTCATGCTGAGAATCCAATGTAGGAGACACTTCTTGATACACAGCTGCACAGAGACAGTGACTCAGCCCTGCCACATGAAACAATAAATCAACTATCACTCCAGATGCCTTAATAAATGGTTTCCGTCTAATCAGTAGAACTTGTTATTGCTCATATCAAGGATTAAACTTCACAATGTACACTACTGTTCAAAATGTAGGTATCATTTTTTTCCTTGTGATCACCAAAGCTGCAAAAATACAGTAAAAACAGTAATCATTTTACATATTACTACAATTTGAAATAGTCTACTGTTTGAATTCATTTTGATAATGTAGAAAACAGCTTGAGGTCATTCATTTTGTTTTTGAAAGACGTCTCTAAAGATCTTTGCACACTGAGTCCGAAATTTTCGCTCGTTAAAAACTAAATACGACCTCATGTTGCGTCAATCACATTTACACACTGCCTCGGAAAATTTTGTCCGCCATAAAAAACAAAACAAAAAATCATTGGACCAGGTTAAATTGTCTGCGTTTTTGCATCCGTAGCAAGCACTGTTATAAAAAAAAAAAAAGGATACCGGAAATTTCAGACTCAGTGTGCAAGGACCTTTATGCTTCCCATAGCTGCATTTATTTGATCAAAAGTACAACAAAACAATAATACTGTGAAATATTACCAAATAATTGATGTGATACAAATAAAAAGACAGAAAAACAAGGCTAAGGTGTAGATATCCAGTTATACCAATTATACAAAATGCTGTTTTAAGCACATTCAGGATTTTATCAGCCAATTATATAAGTGGTCCAGAGACGGTAAAGAGGGGCTCAAAAAGTCCCATTTCATGGATTCAAAAATAATGTTCTATGTAGGACAGAACAGATGAGAAGGGACACCTCTGCTGTCTAATCCTGTCCCTGTTCCCTAAATGCAAAGTCCTCTCGCTTCCTCAGAGCCTTTCAACATGATCAGCAACTCTCAGAGTGAGAGGACAAGCATGGCACACAATGTCAGAAGTTTACTGGTTTATTTTAAGTAAAGCTCTCTAAAAACCTTTATGTAATGATGTACTTCGAAATGTTGTTCAATTTCCTGAAATTTTCTGCCAAGTTATTTTACTAATCTAAAATGTAGAGAGGCAATGATATATTAAAATACAATGTATCCCTGAGATGCAAAGCTGAATTTATAGCATCATTACTCCAGTTTTCAGTGTCACATGATCCTCCAGAAATCATTATAATATGCTTATTTGCTGCTCAACAAACATGAACATTATCAATGAAGAAAACTATTTTGCTGCTTCATACTTGTGAAAACTGATACATTAAATTGTTTTCAAGATTATTTGATTAACGGAGTTCAGCAGCTATTTGAAACTCTTACAGATTAAATGTATTTAAAGGTGTTGCGTTTGATCACGTTAATTCATCCTTCTTGAATTAAAGTACTAATTGTTAAAAAAACTCAACATTTGAAACAATAGTCTACCATAATCATATACCATGATGATTTTTGAAAATGTTCTTACATTTTTGCAAAATAGATGTTTCATTTTATTTTAAGAGTTCAAGAAAAATCTCTGGGTTGCACCAACTACAGTAAAACTTGATGGTCTTTTCCCCTCTGCCAGGTTTTATCTTTCCATCCTACCCCAAACCATGCAGAGAAGTACTCATGCTTTCCTCATAATCCCTCCAACAGGTGGACGGCAGTCCGCCATGAAAAAAGCCAGCCGCGGGTAACGCAACTCCTCAGTTCTCCTGTTCCCTTTCCACTCAGCTGTTCCCATCAGGGCTCCAAGCCACTAACCCACTGACCTTCTTCTGATTCACCAACTTACCAGAAGAAGGCCACAGAAACGCAACACTGGAGGACATTAACCACTCCTGATTAAGATTTAAGGTTAAAGAAACAGTTTACCCCAAAATAATTATATCATGAACTCTTTGCATTCAAAAAATCTGCAAGAGTTTTCAAAAATTAAACTTTTGTGTTGCAAAAAACAACATACAGGGTTGGAACATGACACGAGGTTGAGTAAATGATGACAGAAATTACATTTTTAGGAACTATTCCTGAGAGATTCGGTAAATCAGTGGCGCAGTGATAAGAACTTCGGGAGATGTGCGTTTCCTCAATGGTGCAGGCTTGCGGTTGAGCTGACCTGCTTTTCCAGGGACATGGCGTCCCAACCAATGAGAACAGGCTGCAGTCGGCTGCATTATTTATTGCTATGGAAACCATACGACAGAACTGGGACGCAGCAGCAACTTCGTACGGTTCTTGCGTGCCTTGGAGAACGACTCTTTCATACATTCAGCGTTTGTACGGCAGCTATAATCACATGTGAGTGTCATCTCCATGTCTGTTACAGTGAATCATTGACGACTCTGTTTTGGGCCGTTCCTGAAAAACACACTTCCTTACATATTCCAGATTCGCTATTCCTGCAAGCCCGACCTTAGAGTGGAAACCGACTCAAGAAAACACACACAAAAGCAGCAGTCTGCGTCCCCGGGGCCCAGCTGTCACTGCGCATACTTTTTGTTTACCATCACACCCTGAGTTCTGGCCCCTGTGGGCTGCGTGTGTTTGTTTGCAGTCTCCTCCTAATGCCTGTTGAGTGCATCACCAGCAAAAGAGGCGAGAGCACTTCTTCTAACAGTGTCCCCATGAAGATACAATGCTAAATGTTGCAGTGCTTTATTACAAATATTTGTATCTTTATGATGATGAAATTATTGAGCAAAGTTAGCATTATATATGATATATACGGGTCTCATTTTGTTTCTCATACACTTTAAAAATATTTTTTAAGTCATAAATAGATTACTGAAGTACATTTTACAAGAAAATACTTATTTGAATTTCACACTTAAATCAATGTTACTATATGTTTTATTTGTGAAATTCGCTAGCAATTTCTGTGAGAAAACTGTTTCAAAATAAATCATTTTTTTAAGTGCATTTTTATTTTTGGTGGCTTAATGTCAGAAATATTTACAGTTTTTTACAATCATGAACCGTCATGTCATTTTTCAAAACTCTAGACACAAAACTCAAGGCTGTCTGATGTTCAAAACGTTGCAAATTGCGTTCATATCTTTAAAGAAGCCTTGCATTTGCAGAAGCATTGGTTCAAAATACTAATTTATTATGAAATATCATAGGAACATTTCTTTAGATCACCCACACACAAGATACTCATGGTTTCACTGTTTAGTTGTAAGTACAATCATTAAATATAGTTGTTCAAAACATATGATACAGCTTTCATTATGGTTCTTACACATTCATACATTATTGTAATAGACTAGAGAGAAAAAGTAAAGACACTGGAATCCTTAAACAAAATTTGAAAAATATTGATGTTATTGATGAAATAATCAACTCGCAACAGTTTTTTTTTTTTTTAACTTTAGATAAGAAAAAAAAGAGAAAACTACAGTAGACCTACAGTAAAATGTCACCTGGAGTGTTCCTCACTGCTTCTATGTTTTTATCAATCCTATCTTGTGGATTTGGCCACAGTTTCTCATCCACATCATAATGGATAATGGATTTCATTATCTAAAGATCTTGGAAGCATTCTTCTGGTATGACAAATACCTGGGATTGAACATTGCATGCATCATCTACAGCCTGGAGAAAAGTGATTGTTTGTGAGGGGGTCTATTGAAAACATTCCACCTCCATGTGGAGAAAAACTCTTCAGTCGGGTTACAGTAAGGAAAGGAGAGTATAGAGGTAAATACAAGGTGATAAACTGTGGATGGGCCTGAAACCGTGATTGCTCTCAGTGTTGTTGCTAGAAATTCTGTGCCCATTGCACTGATTTTGCTATGGGGTCCCTCAAAATCACATTCAGTGGGGGGTGGTCAGGCCCCCCAGAGAACATCGTTCTGGGTCCCTCTCAACCGCTGGGCTCTCAACCTCTCCTCCATCTCTTGGCCTGCCTCATCCAAAAATACAAAAGGGCTTCCAGCTCTATCACCCTCTAAAAAGACATTTACTGTAGGAAAAACAAATACTGATAACAATGATATAGAATTTGGGGGATTTTTTTTCTCTCCCAACAATAGGCATCTTGAAATTGATCATACCTGAACATACTCAGTCCTCAGTTGCTTCACTTTCATAATGTTGTTAAACATTTCCCATAAAACTATGCTTCAAGAGTAATGCAACCGTTGCATAGCATTTTGAGCAGTTGTATCAATTGATAGTTTAAATCTAGATTAAAGACCAATCTCTTTAACCTGGATAATAGCCTACAGTTCAAGGATTGTTAGGCTGCATTAATTAGGTCAACCGGAACGGGAAACACTTCCTATAAAACACGATGTACTTGTTACATCGTAAGAAGAATGACACTCTACGCTAATATTAGTCTTTTGCTTTCTTATTCCGATGTCACCGTAGCCACCCGATCCGGTCCTTATCCAGCCCAGATGATCACTGCAGTCACCAGATCCAGTCCGTATCCAGATCAGATGGTGTATCAGCACCTAGAGATGACCACTACAGCCCTGAACGTCAGCGGAGACCAGGAAACCTATATAAGCCCCAGAGACAGATCCCCAGTCAGGACCTCGTCACCTAGACAGCCATCGGGAAAAGACCACTGGAACCAGTGGAGTCCTTACAATCTGACTTTGATGCAGTTGGAACAAACTACTGGTTCGTCTGGCCGGAGGGGAACTGGCCCCCTGACTGAGCCTGGTTTCTCCCAAGGTTTTTATCTCCGTTCTGTCACCGATGGAGTTTTGGTTCCTTGCCGTTGTCCCCTCTGGCTTGCTTAGATGGGGACACTTCATTTCCAGCGATATCACCAACTTGATTGCACAGATACTATTTAAACTGAACTGAGCTGGACGATGCCATCACTGAAACTCAAACATTTTCCTATTTTGATATTGTGCAGTTACTTTGACACAATTTGTATTGTTAAAAGCGCTATATAAATAAAGGTGACTTGACTTGACTTGATAGTTAGATCATTATAATGAAATGAATGAACACTCAATTCAGATGTAATGTGTGAGCTGCATTTTGAAATAGTAATACTTTGATGTTAAGTTGTGCTATTTTGAACCAGTGATTTTAGTTCAATGAACAAAAGATATTTGGCTCATGTGTATTGTATCCAAGCATTTAGGAAAAGTGTTAAGTGTTTTGAAAAATGTGCATTTTGATCTTCAGTTGTGAATTATGCGTCTAGAGTTTTGAGAAATCACATGAAGGTTCTGTTATTAGTGCAAAAATGATTGTAAAAAAACTGTAATATATATGGAGCAAACATGGAGATGTTTGCTCCATATATATTCATATATGTGACCCCGGACCTCAAAAGCAGTCATAAGTCGCTGGGGTATATTTGTAGCAATAGCCAAAAATACATTGTATGGGTCAAAAGTATGTTCCATGAAGATATTTTGTAAATGTCCTACTGTAAATATATAAAAACGTATTTTTTTTATAAGTACTGTGCATTGCTAAGAACTTTATTTGGACAAATTTAAAGGTGATTTTCTCAATGTTTTGTTTTGTTTTGCACCCTCAGATTCCAGATTTTCAAATAGTTGTATCTCAGCCAAATATTGTCCTATCCTAACAAATCACACATCAATGGAAAGCTTATATATTCAGCTTTCATGTGATGTATACATATCAATTTCGAAAAATTGACCATTATGACTTGTTTTGTGGTCCAGGGTCACATATGAGAAATATATTAATAAAAAAAGGCACAGATTAAACATGATGACGCTATTTTTTTACATGACGATAAAAACTTTTAGATGTGTGAGTCATGTCAGCTTTATATATATTTGATTTTAATCACAAGCATCACTTACATCAGCAAGTGCCATAATATTGTTCTTACAAAAAATGATGCCAAGTAGATAGAACTGTATTTTTTTTAAACCAATGGTGTTTTTTAAACCAATCACTGTTACTATTGCTCATATATAGGGTTCATGATTTAAATTAACCCCTCAGTATAATATCACAGTAAACAAATCAAAATGTACTGTAAATCATTTTACTTTGTTACATAAGGTTGCTATTTCAAATAAATGCCGTTCTTGGAGCTTTCTATTAACCAAAGGATCCTGAAAAAACGTATCACAGTTTCCACAAAAACATGAAGCAGCAGAACTGTTTTCAACATTGATAAAAAATTATACATTTTTCTTGAGTAGCAAATTAGCATGTTAGAATGATTTGTGAAGCATCATGTTGACACTGAAGACTGGAGTAATGATGCTGGATCACAGGAATTTAATCACAGGAATAAATTACATCTTAATAGAATAGAAAGACCATTATTTTAAAGTGTAATTATATTTCACAATACTACTGTTTTTATTCTATTTTGATCAAATAAATGCAGCCTTGGTGAGCAGAAGAGACTTCTTTAAAAAAAAAAAGCTTTTTATTGGTAGACTTACAACTGGTTTTGGAAATTTGTAAGCTTTTTTTGGCAGTTTAAGGCAGCTACTGCTACTAACACTCTTACAGATTATTAATGCCAGTAAGTCATCTGATCTCTCTGTTCCATCTTCCCCTCTGCCACTTTTACTCAGTTTCATCCTGAACTAAAGAGACTTCTGCATCTCTGCTGCTTTTAAAATCATTCTCACCTCAGGCATTCATCCATAACTCTCACACAACATCACTTCTTTGGCCCTCTCTAAAACTGTCTGCCGTTTCCCTGAAGGGAAAGGCTCTCAGGGCAGGAGCTGAGAATGCACATCTGTCACAACCACAGAAGTGACAAACTCTCTCAGAGAGACAAAAACACTACAGGAGATGATATGAGATTGATAGAGAGAGAAAGGGTAGAAATTAAAATGTATGTTTCTTTAACAGTGACACATTACATTGAAATTAAGGAAAATGTAAGATTACCAAGTCCTAGATAAGTGCAAAATGAAATCACATATTTTTAGTGACATGTACACTACTGTTCAAGATATTTTGTATTGTTTTTGAAAGAAGTCTCTTATGCTCACCAATGCTGCATTTTCTGCTGCTCAATGGGCACCTATTATACAAAATTCACTTTTACTTGTTGTTTGAACATAAATGTGTGTTGGCAGTGTGCGTACCCTAAAATGATAAAAAATACATCTGCTCCTTTTTTTAATCCCCATAAATCATCAGAACAAGCTGTTTGCAGAATCCGTAAAATGTGATGTCACATTTTACAAGCCCCGCCCACAACTGTTGACAGACACTGCGCTGGCGCGACCACTGCATTGTTCAACTCATTTGCACTGACATTTGGCATATGAGAAACATCAAACGGCAAACGAAACGAAAGCGAAACTAAACCACGCTATGTTTGAGCTGCGCAGAGCGGACCGCGATGCAAACAAACTTGTCCGAGCTCCGAACAGTTTTAGTCAGGAGCCACAGTTGATTTCATGACACTGTTACTGCACCGATGCAAAAGCGATGCGAGATCCAGCGAGAAGCGTTTGAATTCGCCGCACAATTAATAAGGTTGCTGCGTGATCTAGTGAGAATCATTCAAATTATGCACAGTATTCTGTTATAAACAGCGCTGACATACGTCAGAAAACCAGCAGAGGTGGAAAGTAACGAATTACATTTACTCACGTTACTGTAATTGAGTAGGTTTTTTGTGTATTTCTACTTAAGTAAAAGTAAAATTACAGATTAAAAAATTACTAAGTATATTTAGTTTGAAGTATTGTACTTCTCTACATTTGAACATTAATTACTGAGTTAAAAAAATCAAATAAAATAGCTCTCTGGAAACTACTGTTATCATGTTCGCCTGGAGCAGAGGAACGAGGAGTCGAGGACCACAATCAATGCTTCCTTTATTTGCAGATAGGCATTTGGATGTTTTTTGGATGCTTTAATGGATGTTACCAGCGAGACACCTTATCCGATGTCCATCAAAACCCAGCTTCTGTGTGATTTTTACACTGGGTGAAGGATGCCTTTTGTTGAGGTGATTTTGCCAGTGACCTTTGTATGGTGTTTCCACCAATGCAACACATCATCAGTTGTGTACCCCAGCCTCATTGGGTGTTTCGGCCCTTTATCACAAGACACCCTCAGCCATGGCAGGCCCACCACAGGCTGATCAGACCCAGGTGTGTGTCAAATAATTACGTGATCATTTGGCAGCCCACACTGTGTCCATTCACTTCAGACACAGCCAGTGACTGCTTCTTTCGGCAACAGTGGCACGTTCCCTGACTATTTTCCGCTGGACCCGTCCTCTGATGCCCACCTCCTTTAGCAGTCTTATAGTGGAACTAGCCACAAAGCCCCTGCAGCCCACTTCCACCGGTTACACTTTCACTGTCCAGCCCCGCTTTTCTGCATCAGCTGCCAAGTTGGCATATCACAGCTTCTTCCTTTCAAAGGCCTCGTTAATGGCCTCTTCCCAAGGGACTGTCAGTTCGACTATTATGACAGTCCGGCTGGATTTGGACCAGAGAACCAGGTCTGGGCACAGATTAGTGACTGCAATTTCAAATGGGAAAGTGAGTATGTGGTTTAAGTTGACTCACATTTCCCAGTCCTTGGCTATATTCAGTTGGCCTGCGTCAGGGGACAAGAACTTAGCCTGCTTTTTCTCCCCTTCTCGAACAAAGAACTGCCTTTTTGGTAAGGTATTCTTGGCATTTTGGGGGATGGTATTTGTTGCCACTCTTTTGGACTCTGTTGCTGCTGCCAGGCACGTCAGTACTTGATTGTGGTGCCAGGCTGTTCTTACAACCCACCAGAATATGTCTGAGGTTTGCCGGGGCTGCACACATTTGGCAGGCTAGGTTTTGTCCATACCATACATGCAAATTTGTTGGAGAGAGCAGAGCATCATATGTGACTCTAACAATAAAACTTAGCCTGTTTGTTTCCATGCTCCACAGATCATTCCAAGTGATTTTACGGCATTCTATACCTTCCCACCTCATCCAGCAGCCTTGTTGGGCTTAGGAGACTGCTCTGGCACATCTAAATGCTTCCTCTTGATGGCGTACCTCCTCCACCACCAAATGTCACTGTTCCTTTGATGTAGCCTTTTGCCATGTAGGTGTTGTTATTCCCAAGCCAAGTCCTCCTCTGTCATATTGGACTTGCCCCACAATATCCTGATGTCTGAGGGCAGCCTTCGCATCAGCAACTGTTGTAGCTGGAATCCATTTCCTCCCTGTCGCCAATGTTGGAGCAGCATCTCTTACGTAGGGATCGCGGGATTCTTTAAGCGTCAGCTCCAGCCTTGTTTTGGCGCATTTGTACTCCTCCACAAGGCTTGAAATAGCAAGAGAGAGAGCTCCATTGCGATGTAGCCCTATGTTGCTAAGGCATCTTAGTAGCCCAATCCATTTACTCACTTGTGTACTCACCAATCTCTCCAGGTGCTTGGTGTGAGATAATGTGAGCTCGTACATCGACATTGGCTACATAAGACGTGGCAATAAACCAAATTGGAAGCACCACAGCTTCAGCTTCCCCGGAAGAGCCGTGCTATCGATTCTCTTGAGTCCACAGACTGCCTCTTGCCTAAGTTGTTCCACCTATTTTGAGTCTTTAAGGTCTGCGGTGTACCATCATCCAAGGCTTTTGATGGGCTTTTCCATGACTGTTGGTATGGGCTCTCCCGCTATACAGGACCTATCATTAGTAAGTCGGCCTTTGTCAATGGATATGCTGCGAGATTTGCTGGGTTTGATCTCCGTTTGATGTTTTCCTGGAGCTTATCCAGCAGCCGCTTAGTACATGCTTCCGTCGTTGTGATGGTAGTCATATCATCCATGCATGCCCTGATTGGAGGGAGCTGCAATCCATTTATCAAAACCCCTCCAGGCCTTCTCTAGGTTTTTGGTATCACCTGCTTTTTCCATGCCACTATCATTAATCTCCAAAGGTACCTCAAATTCTTGTAGAGCTTGTATGGAATACCATTGGGTCCAGGGGCTGATGCTGATATTGCCCGCTTTACCGCACTCTCAACTTCGCTCCATTTAGGGGGCCTTATGTCAATCTGGTGCTCCTGTAGTTTAATTGGTGGCATGTCTTCTGGAATGGAGATTGGAATATGCCTCTGATTGTCAGAATCAATCTTCCTCAGATGTTCCTTAATACCTTCTATGGATACTTTAAGGGTACCAGTTTTCTCCTTGCTAAAGAGACTACTGACAAACTTGTAAGGATCCCTATAGAAGGCAGGCCTGGTTTGCTCCTTCTTCTTTTGTGGCTTTCTCAAGATTTCTGCTCTTCGCAGAATTCCAAGGCGATGTTTAATATCAGCCTGTAGTACCTCTAGTCCTTTCTTTTCTGCCTCAGTGGCCTTCTTCCACTGTTTTCTTATGCTCCTCCTTTCTTTCACATGGTTACCGATTTCTTGTTGTCTCACAGACTTTGGCTGGCCTACCAGCTCCTTCTGTGACCTTGGGCTCTTGTTTTTCACTCCAAACCTTTCTGCCCCATAGGTGTAGATAATCTCCCCCATCTTCTCCAGTTTCTTTTCAACATCTCCTTTCAGTCTTTCTAGCAGCGGAACGAGATCCGTGTCAATGATTGCCCACTTTTTGTTGCAGGATTTAGACCAATGTATATGAGGTCTCCTTCCATCCATCTTCATTTCTACTGCTGGCTGTTGGTGGGGCTTCTGGGTTAATCCGTGGAGGTAAGTCTGTGCCTGGTTGGGCTCTATTTGGGGTTCTGATACTCTGTGGACTGTGGTGTTTGTCCCGCCACTGGGCTTCAACCGACTAATTTGCCCTACCTCTGAAGAAGTATTGGTCAATGCGAGGCCCCTCACTAAGCTCTCTCAGGCACAAACATTATAAATAAAACATTATTGCAGAACAACCTGGCACTAAAACCACAAGAAAGATGCAGACGGACAAGACAGGCATTCTGGTGCAGACCCAGCTGAAGACCTAAACCCTTCATATTCTGCTGAAGCTGAACTCGAAGGAAATTAAGTGTTCCCCTATTTATGCTCTATTATGCAGTGTAAGTGTTTGTCTAGGGAGACCAAACTAGCAGCTTATAAAATCTCGACATCAACCCTTCGCAAGGATGTAGAGGTAAGGTAAATACTTGCATCGTTGCATTGGTGGTTAAAATTAAGCTTTGACAGTTTAGCAAGAGGTTCTGCACAAATTAGCCAAAAAAGACAGTGGTGCCTGAATTAATCAATCAACCATTTAAATGATTCGATTCAATCGCAAGGACTCCCTTATTAACAGTGACTTGCTGACACCTACTGGCGGTTTTAATTTCACATTTAAAGTGTCTTTTCACTTATTTATTCTTTTAACAATTTCAAATGAGTATTTTTAGACTGGTACTTTTACTTGTACTTAAGTAAAATGTAATTCATGTAATGGTACTTTTACATGAGTAGAATATTTTCGTACTCTTTCCACCTCTGAAAACCAGAAGTATTAAATGCTAACTATAACCATGGTGTTTTGGTAGAAATAGTAAAATGCATTACATTATTCATTTCAGGGTTTGTACAACCTTTTGAGAGAGAAATTCAAGACATATTCAATGACTTTCAAGCATTTCACACCACTATTTCCAGCACTTTAAAGCTCTAAAATGATAAAATTTGAATGTTATCTTTAATTGGACGACCAAAATATACTTAATAAAAAAATAAAAAAATACATAAAATCACAATTAGAACCAGTAGACAGCAGCTGAGGGGCATTTGTTGGCTTATTAGCTATTCATTTCCACATTTTCTCTATATTTTCAAAATCACTATTATAAAATATAATCATTAATCATCAAGAAATCAGATTTTGTCAGTAAGAAAGTAAGTAAGAAAAATCTCAAATTGCCTTGAAAACACAAACCTTTCTTCAATTTGTGTCTAAATCACACATATTCACTGAGTTGGTCAGTTCCATATCATACTATAGAAGAATATTGGTAAATTTTTTAAGAGTGCAAAATATGCATTTTCTATATAAAATTAGATTTAGCACGTTACTGTTGTTAATAAAAGTTATTTTTGTTTCCCAACTCAAGCTGAGTGCTAAAATCTGTATAAACATAAAAGAAACAAAAAATAAGCATGTCATATTATTATTAACTGTACTTATTAATGCAAAACAATAGTAATTTTCTGATTATATAATCTATATTTTAATACTCCCCCACACAACCCCCCAGCACTACCAAATCTGCTCCTGGCGCCACCATCTGTAGAAGTTAGTGGCGCTGATGCCACTCCTCTCAAATGTTAGTCTGGGGTACAAATTACAATCCATGCACTTTACTTCATTTAAAAGAAGCATTCAAGTAAGAAATGTCTTCTTATTAGAGCTACAAAAATGACATATTCAAGAGCAGTGAGTGATTTTCTGTTTTTATTTTGTTTGGGTCATATTAACAGTGTAGACAGCAGTATAGGTTCTATATATTACATTGCTGTCACTTAATACAAATATCTAATATAAACATGTGATTTCTTTTCCAACTGTTTAACTTCACAGACATAATGGACTGAGCTTTTGTAGTGTGTTTTTAACAAACTTGTGAGTATTTGACAGTTAAAGCGCAATAAGACATGAAAGAGAACTTAGTTTAGTACTCGCATGTCATGTGACAGTTGCTTTCTGTGTGCGTGTTTCAGATGTGTGCTCTCAGAAAACCCTATATCAGTTGTTTAATCTATTATGGCTTTAAAATACATGATTTGAAATACATGAAAAGGGGGTGGGGAACAGCAGCTCATTTGTATTTAAAGAGACATGCACGAAAATTCTTCTGCTTCCACTTTTAATAGGCATTTTCAAAATTATGTAATACATTATCTGTGGCATTTTGAGCTGAACCTTCACAGACACATTCTTTGGACACCTGAGCCTTATATTACATATAGTAAAAAGGGGCATAATAGGTGGAAATCTTAATACTTTTTAGAATTCTTAAATGAATAGAAAGTTCTAAAGAACAATTTTTTTATTAGATTTTTTTACTGTCTTTACTGTCAGTTTCTATCAATTTAATGCCTCTTTGTTGAATAAGTATTAATTTATTTAAAAAAATTGTATACAGTATGTTAATAAATAATGACAGAAATTGCATATATTTTATTGTAATCTATCCAAGTCAAATACAACCTGAAATCTACAGTACAGTGTATACAATTTATGTAATCATGAAAATACTTGCATACAAATACGGCATACAGTTCTACTTACTATGCCAAAGTTGAGTGCAATAACCAAATACTCTGTATGCATTCTTATTGTGGGGAGAGAATACCAAATAAACAGGCTTGTGTTTTTTGCTGTAATACAGCTCTTTATGAACAAACTAAAATAAAAGCCTTCTGGGCCCTAAAACTACCCACAGCAGTCCTAAGACACTAGGAGGGACCATTAAGAGTCCATTTAAAACACACACACACACGCACACGCACACACGCACACACACACACACACACACACACACACACACACACACACACACACACACACACACACACACACACACACACACACACACACACACACACACACACACACACACACACACACACACACACACCACACACACACACACACACACCACACCACCACACACACACACACCACTCCCCACACACACACAACAACACACACACACACACACACACACACACACAACACACACACACTCAATACTCCCCATCATCTCACCTGCAATCCTAATTAGCACTTCCTCAGCTGCTTGGCAACTATTGTCGGGGCAACAGCAGCATCTGCGCCCCACAGAGGCGTAGTTCACTGAGTGTGAGTAGGGGGAATATGCTGATCCTCCATGTGATGTGACAAATGACAACTTACCAATAACCAAAACGAATTAAAGGAATAGAAAACTCTGTCATCATCTGACTGCGCATAACAGACTCAATGTAAGTCACAATTCAGTGAAAACTGCTCACACAAATATGCACACTTTTGCATATTCATACTAGTTGCATCATGAGACATTCTCTTGGTGTTACTTATGTCAAATTTGGTGGAAAATATCTTTAAAATTGGAATATCCGTAAATGAGAATGAAATTTGAGAGTTCCAGCAGAGAGGAAGGATTCCAGTTCATATATCCATATATTCCAGTCTCAAATGGCTTATATACAGAAATGCAAGTCACATAGACTTCTATTTCCACCCAAGAAGGTAATTGCAAATTTTTATTTCAAAATTCTAAGTTTATATGTTAATTCTTGGTTTATATCTTTCAATTATGAGTTTATATCTCAATTACGAGTTTATATCTCACAATTCTGAGTTTATAGCTCAATTCTGAGTTGGTAGGGTCAAAATTTGGCGTAAAGAACATGAAAGCATGGATCCATCCTACCTTGTCTCAACAGTTCAGGCTGGTGGTGGTGGTGTAATGGTGTGGGGGATATTTTCTTGCCAAACTTTCAGCCCATTTGTACCAATTGAGCATCGTTTAAACGCCACAGCCTACCTGAGTATTGTTGCTGACCAGAGGTGGAAAGTAACGAATTACATTTACTCGCGTTACTGTAATTGAGTAGCTTTTTTGTGTACTTGTACTTTTTTAAGTAATTTTTTTAATCTGTAATTTTACTTTTACTTAAGTATATTTTGTGTAAAGTATTGTACTTCGCTACATTTTAAAACACATTAATTACTGAGTAAAAAAAAAATTGCTCCGTGGAAACAACTGCAGTAAAGAATGGGCAGAAGAAGAAACTGGCGCTAAAAATCACAAGAAAGAAGCTGACGGACATGACAGGCGTTAATGGTGCAGACCCAGCTGAAAACCAAACCCCGTCGTACTCTGCTGAAGTTGAACTCGAAGGAAATGAAGTGAACCCCTGGCCATATATTCATGCTCTATTATGCAGTGTAAGCTGTGTTTGCCTCGGGAGACCGAACTAGCAGCTTATAAAATCTCGACATCAACCCTTCGCAAGCATGTAGAGGTAACGTAAGGTAAATACTTGCATCGTTGCATTGGTGGTTAAAATGAAGCTTTAACAGTTTAACAAAAGGTTTTGCACAAATGAGCCAAAAAGACAGTGGTGCAGGGTGTGCAATATTGTCTGCGATAATATAGTAATTGTTGTTTTAACGATGTGCGATTTGACATTATCAGTATTTTGCCAAAAACCAAACAAATCCCTCTAAACAGTGTGCCGTGAAATCTAGTAACGTTAGATTAGATTAATACGCGTGCATATGGAGTGCTTTCTTTCACTGCGTGATTCAGTCTGTTAAAATGCGTTTCGAATGATCACAAAATTGAAGATATAGAAGCAGAAAATGTATATATTTATATCATTTCATATAGTAAGTCAACATCACATGAAGAATGCCGTTTTTCTCAAAAAATCACCATGATTACATAGGCCTGTAGTTTTTATTTTTACAACAGTTCAAAAAACAAGAAGTTAATTAAGAGACTTACGTTTTTAGACACCATATTGCCTGTTTTTGCTCTATTTCGACAACAAAAATAATTCCAAACACAGCCACCATACACAGTTTTGCGTCTCTGACTCTGAGCAATGACGTTTCATTCCTTGAATTAACCGTTTAAATGATTCGGTTCAATCGCAATGACTCTCTTATCAGTGACTTGCTGACACCTACTGGTGGTTCTAATTTAACATTTAAAATATATTTTGTATTTATTTTTTTATTTCAAATGACTATTTAACATTTGTGACCCTGGCATGGAGCACAAAACCAGTCTTAAGTCGCTGGGGTATATTGTAGCAATAGCCAACAATACATTGTATGGGTTAAAATTATAAAAAAAAAATTATGCCAAAAATCATTAGCATATTAAGTAAAGATCCATTAATATATTTTGTAAATTTCCTACTGTAAATATATCAAAACTAAGAGCTTAATTTGAACAACTTTAAAGGAGATTTTCTCAATATTTGGATTTTTTGCACCCTCAGATTCCAGATTTTCAAATATTGTCCTATCATAACAAACCATACATCAATGGAAATATGATTTATTCAGCCTTCAGATGATGTATAAATCACAATTTAGGAAAATTGACCCTTATGGTTTTGTGGTTCAGGGTCATATTTTATGTCTTATTTATCTAAACATTATTTCTGCATTTGTAACTGCAGGCTAAATGCATTCATGTCAGTGTGTAAATACATCTATCCCACTTCAGATGAAGCTTCTGCGTTTCCTCTGCATTGCAAAGATGAATTTTGTTGATACTGATTTAATTTGCCTGGTAAAAGCCCAAATGTCTTATTATTCTAATTAACCGATTCCTTTAATTAAAAACACCTAGTTTGAGATTTATAGGCCCATATCCCAGGTGTGTCAAACTCAGTTCCTGGAGGGCCACAGCCCTGCAGAGTTTAGTTCCAACCCTGCTCCAATACACACACCATGTAGTTTTCAAATAAGCCTAAATGATTAGTTTAGCTGGATCAGATGTGTTTAATTAGGGTTATATATACACTGTGTAGGGCTGTGGCCCTCCAGGTACTGAGTTTGACACCTTTGGTCTATCCCATTTTTTCCTCCCTCCCATTGTTAAAATGTAACTAAGTAATTTTTACTCTGAGTAAATTTTAAATGAGCTACTTTTTACTTTTACTTGAGTATATTTTTAGACTGGTACTTTTACTTGTACTTAAGTAAAATTTCAGTAATGTAATGGTACTTTTACTTGAGTAGAATATTTTTGTACTCTTTCCACCTCTGTTGCTGACCATGTCCATCCCTTTATGACTACAGTGTACCTTCAGCAGGATAATGCACCATGTCACAAAGCTCAAATCATCTCAAACTGGTTTATTGAACATGACAATGAGTTCACTTTACTCAAATGGCCTCCACAGTCACCAGATCTCAATCCAATAGAACATTTGGGATGTGGTGGAACGGGAGATTCGCATCATGGATGTGCAGCCGACTAATATGCAGCAACTGTGTGATGCTATCATGTCAATATGGATCAAATTCTCTGAGGAATGTTTCCAACACCTTGTTGAATCTATGCCACGAAGAATTAAGGTAGTTCTGAAGGCAAAAGGGGGTCCAACCTGGTACTAGCAAGGTGTACCTAATAAAGTGGCCAGTGAGTGTATGTCTGAATTCTGAGTTTATATCTCTGAATTCTGTTTTTGTTTCAGTTTTTTTTTTAATAAAAAGGTTTATAAAAATGTCTGAATTATTATGTAGCAGGAACAGGCTTCTATAGACTTCTCTTATGGTACTTTCTTAAAGTTTAACAACTCTTGGTCAAAGTATGCTTCATTGTACAGAAAAAAAACACATTCCAGTCACACAGAACATCAAGAGGGAGAGTTAATAATGGCCGTTTTCAGTTTTTTTCCCCCCACTATATTCCATTCAAACAATTGCTGCCCTACAGCCTCTCTCATCAGCATTAAGTGCAATGCTTTGTTACTATGTGGAACTATAGTCCTACACTGATGAAATCTATTGACTAATTTCAGGATAGATTTTATTCTGGAATGATTGACTAAATCTTAGTGGCTGAGGGACGTGATGAAGGCAGTACACCTTGTGTAATGGTTATATAATCATATAGTTCATCACATAGATTACATCTAGCCTGGTTAATCCTCAATGACACTAATTGTACATCTTGGGAAGGTAGTATGAGATAAGATGCTCATCAACTGAGCCTGAGAAGATAGTTCCCTTATTGATACACAGCATCACACCAGTGTGGGATTACGCAACAGGCTCTTCCTTCCCATGGGACGGCAACACACACACACACAACAGGAATGATGTCACAAATGGCAACAATAGAGCTGATTATTCTGGTCATAATGTCTGCAGATGACATAAGCACAAACAAACTCGCTTAACCCAGAGTGACACACACATACACACACACAGCGCTGCTTAACATACGCAAGCACATCAACAGATACAATGATTAGTGTTTAGAGGACAGTTCACTTAGCAAACATATCTACACTTTCATTCAAAAGTGTAGGGGCAGTAAGAGTTTTTTTTCTTCGACCACAGCCATATCACCCTGCAGCCCAAGTCTGGTTGCTCACTGAAGCTAATGAGGGTCAGTACCTAGATGGGAGACCTCCTGGGAAAACTAGGTTGCTGCTGGAAGAGGTGTTAGTGAGACATCAGGGGGTGCTCACCCTGCAGTCTGTGTGGGTCCTAACGCCCCAATATAGTGACGGGGACACTATACTGTCAAAAAGCACCGTCTTTCGGATGAGACGTTAAACCAAAGCCCTGACTCTCTGTGGTCATTAAAAATCCCATGGCACTTCTTATAAAGAGTAGGGGTGTAATCCCGGTGTCCTGGCCAAATTCCCACCACTGGCCCTTGTCTATCATGGCCTGCTAATAATCCTCATCCACTTGATTGGCTCAATGACTCTCTCTCCTCTCCACCTGTAGCTGGTGTGTGGTGAGCACACTGACGCCGTTGTCCTGTGGCAGCCGTCGCATCATCCAAGTGGATGCTGCACACTGGTGGTGGTTGAGAAGAGACCCCCCCCCCTCCACATGATTGTAAAGCGCTTTGGGTGTACAACAATACACAATAAAGCGCTATATAAATGAATCATTCATTCATTCATTCATTTTATTAATACTTTTAAGCAACGATACAAAATTGACCTAAAGTGAGAATAAAGACATTTATAATCCTGTTCTTTTGAACTTTTTATTCAGTAAACAATACTGAGAATGAAAATGAATCAGGCTTTCATCAAAAAATAAAACAACAACTGTTGTCAATATTGATTATAATCAGAAATAATTTTTGAGCAACAATTTAACATATTAGAATGTTGAATATTAGATTTATGAAGGATCATGTGACACTGAAGACTGAAGTAATGATGCTGAAAATAAATTTAAATAATAAATAACTTTTTTAATATATTTAAACATAAAACAGTTTAGCCTGGTGAGCATAAGAGACTTCTTTCAAAATCATTACTTTTTTTGCACAAACATTACTCCAAACTTTTTAATGGTAGAATAGCTTTTAAGGTGAAGTGTGTCATTTCTTTTTAAAATTGCAAAAATTAAGATTTTTTTTAAAGGGTTTAGTTTACAAACAGAAGTACTGAGGAAGTTTTAACATAAAAAACGACACACATCAACTTCAAGTCCATTGTAATCAACAATAACGCAATATGATGAAATACTAATAAGACTTTTTTTAACTGTATTAATGATTGTCTTGAAATTCAGTAGATGCATAAAATACGTAATGTTATGATACCATTAAATATTTTCTTTTCGATTACAAAAATGATCAGGAACACTTTAAAATAAGGTTCCATTTATTAACATTAATTTATTAGCTAACATAGACCAACAAAGAAAAATACCTCTAAAGGTTTTATTCTTCTTAATTTAATCATTTTCTAATATATTGTTAAAATCAAAAGTTGTATCTGTTAATATTATTTAATAGACCTGAACTAACATTAACTAACTGTTGAACAGTTGTATTTTTAATAACTAACATTAACAAAGAAGAATAAATACTGTAAATAAAAAACATATCACTTGTTAGTTAAAGTTAGTTAACGTATAGTCTCGTGCAGCCAGAAGTTCAGACTGACGGCTGAAGGTCCGGAATAGATGGCCGCATTCATTGGCCACGCCCATGAAGCCGTATGACTAGCATGTCAAACAACCAATCACAGATCTTTTTTTTCAGCGTCCCGTTTCGGGGCGTGGAAATGTCGCCACAATAACAGATTACGCAAAAACTCTCGAATGTATTTTAAAGATTCTATGCTGCAAACTTTAAATATTTCACATACTTTTGAACATCCAGCATTTAGTTGACCCTGATAAGCGCTCGCCGTCACATTTGTAAACACGACGGCTTTCTTCTTTCGTGAGGGGGTTTGGCGCCATGACATCTTTGTTTCCAGGTGGAATGTTAAAGAACGCAACACACACGTCTCCCGGAAATCGTGTATAATTCAACCAATCCGATGACGACTTCGACAATACTGAAGTGTTTCCAGCATGACGTCTGAGGCTGAGACTAGTTAACGCATAATAGGACCTTATTAATGGAAGTCACATTGACCTGTCAATGGAATAATTTCTCCCATAATCTGCCCAAGACTGGATTGATTAAACCTGAGATAAGCTTATAAAACTTTATCACTTCATGCCGACAGTTCTGTTAAATGTTACGAAAGAGTGAACAGATCAACAAAAGCCAACTATATATATATAGTTGTATACAAAGTCTAGCAATATTCCTAAGATGGAAAAAGGAAGTCTTGTACAGTTGTTTAACATGAGTCTCAAAGGTGAGATGAGAGTCCATTTTAACATGCAAATTAATAACTGATGTTGAGAGTGGAATATTTTTTGCCAGAAAAGGTAATACTTGAAATTACAGATGTCTGGATCTGGTGTGGGGTGCCTACTAGAATGGCTTCAGCCTTTGAGCTGTTCAACTGCAGGAAATGTTGATTCATCCAGGCCTCTACCTCCTCCAGACAGGTAGTCATGGTGGAAGATGACAGGGCAGCAGATGAGTTGGTCTTAAGGTAAAGTTGAGTGTCGTCAGCATAACAATGACATGATATTTCATGCCGGCTGATAACATAACCGAGAGGGAGCATATATAGTATAAACAGAATAGGGCCAAGCACTGAGCCTTGAGGGAAACCACAGGTGACATTGTGTGTCACAGATTTAGCCTCTCCCAAGGCAACATATTCCATTCTCTCAGGAAGGTAGGATAAAAACCAGTTATAAACTGAGTCAGAGAGACTGATGGTGTGAAGTAAACGATACAGAAGAATGTTGCGGTCCACAGTGTCGAATGCTGCAGTCAAATCCAAAAGGATGAGAAGAGATGGAGAGCCAGCGTCTGCTGCCATCAGCAAATAGTTTGTGACCCTCACCAGAGCTGTTTTAGTGCTGTGGCCAGAGCGGAAACCAGACTGGAATTTCTCAAACAAATTGCTTTGTTTTAAGTGGGTCTTAAGTTGTGCAGCAACTATTTTTTCCAACACTTTAGAAAGGAATGGAAGGTTAGAGATAGGCCTGTAGCTGGCAAGGACTTCTGGATCTAAAGTAGTTTTTTAAGGTGTGGTCTAATGACAGCAGTTTTCAGTTCAGAGGGCACATGTACAGTCTGGAGGGAGTGATTTATAACCTTAGTAATCAGGGCACTTATGGCGCAAAGGTTAGATTTCACCAAGGCTGTAGGAAAAGGGTCCAGGGCGCAGGTTGTTGGTTTCATCTTTCTGATTATGTCCTCAACCTCTCGTTGTGAAATGTCAGAAAAACAGCAGAGAGGATGGGGGGTCTCAGGCTGTAAATCGGCAGTCAAAACAGGCAGAGCAGAGGAATTAGACAGAAGAGAGCGAATGGTATCTACTATTTTTCTGAAAAAAAATAAATCTGTCGCATCTCTCCTTTGTAGCTTCTAAGTGAGGGTGAGCTTGCGGTTTAAGTATGTGATTTATAGTAGAGAATAGCTGTTTTAGGTTTCCAGGGCTATTGTTAATGATACCAGAATAGAGTCGTGACCTAGCATCTCTCAAGGATTTTGCATAAGCCTTCTGATGCTTTCTGTAGGCCTGCCTGTGAACAGTGAGTCCTGTGACCTTAAGATGCCGCTCAAGGACACGTCCGGATTCCTTCATCTTGTGCAGCTCACAGGTAAACCATGGAGCTGAACGGGAGAATGTGACAGTTCTAGTTCTGACCGGAGCATGGAGGTCTAAAAGACTGCTCAAATATCTATTGAAAAAGTAATAATAATAATAATAATTCCTTACATTTATATAGCGCTTTTCTGTGTACTCAAAGCCCTTTTTTCAAAGAAGGGGGGAATCTCCTCGTCCACCACCAGTGTGCAGCATCCACCTGGATGATGCGACGGCAGCCATATTGCGCCAGAACGCCCACCACACACCAGCTTATTGGTGGAGAGGAGACAGTCTTGATCAAGTCAACTGACTCAGTAACTGAAGAGAAATCAGCAGAGGAGAGATGCTGAAATCTATAGCTAAGGAGTCTAGATTTATCTTCTTCAAATTTCTGAAACACATTTGATGCTTCTCTTTGGTTAAGGAACAAGGGAGTGGAAATTCCATTGAAATGACCTTATGGTCGGACACACCCAGGTCATACACCAGAAGGTTACTAATGGAGGCAAAGTTTGAGATAGACTTCATTTAATGTAGAGTAGACCTCTGGCTGATGCTATGTTTCTGTTAAGCACATAAAGTCCAAACCCTTTTCCATGATATGGTCTTGTATAAAGGATTACTTATTTGTGAGGGATTGTGCATTAAACAGTTCTATTTTGAGCATTGATGAAGTAATGAATCTCTGCAGAGGCCGTAGTACACTGAAATCCACTCCACGTTTTATGTCCTGCTCGATGTAAAGCGATCTCACGTTATGTCATCTACACAAGCATGTTCCCAAAAATGACCAGGCAGCTCAAGAACAAGCATGTTCCCAATACAACTACAGCTTTTAGAACAAGCATGTTCCAATAACACCAGATAGCTTTGGGACAAGCGTGTTCCCGACAATTCAGCTATAACTAAGAACAAGCATGTTCTTGCAGCCTAGCATGGCTGAGAGCAGGGAGAGCAGGGAGAGCAGAGATGTAAACTGTGTAAACAGAACAGATCCAACAAAAGTATTGCAGATTTGTTAAACTTCAGTAATTTATGTACACATATTTGAATTTGTCTGGCTAAAAAGAGAATCAGAAGGCTGGATCCTGACTGACAGAGGAGGAGTTGGGGAGGAGGAGGGCAATTAGCTATAGAGCAAGGCGAAAACTGCTGATAATACTGACGACCTTATATATGGATGCTTAGATAGGTGTCATCTTCCTATAGGTGGATGGAGATCAGCTGAGGGTCAGCTGATGCAAGCTTGACTAACGTGACCTGCCAGAACTAACGCTATGCTTGATTTCTGTCAGGACCACTATCGTCAAAGATGATTGACAATTAGCATAAAGTTTGGATTGGCGGTATGCTTCTGTTCTGGGCAAGAACTCCCTGCACATTCATGCAGGAGAGCAGTGATAACCCCCGAAAACAAAATCATATGCTAATATCCCCCAACATAAACTGATAGCAAAATCTCAAAGCCTTGATCAACAAGAATGTTGCCCTTAACCAATGACCAAGACAAATATTTTGCAAAACCTATATACCTGTAGCAACAAGCATGTTGCCTTCAATAGATGGCCTAATGATAGTTGCCAATACCTTAATAGCTTTAGCGATATGTTCTCAATAACACCAGATAGGCTAAGAAAAGATGTTTCCAATTCAACTAGAGCTTTAAAAACAAGCATGTTCCAAATAACGACTGGATTGCCCAGGAACAAGCATGTTCCCAAAAATGACCAGGCAGCTCAAGAACAAGCATGTTCCTAATACAACTACAGCTTTTAGAACAAGCATGTTCCAATAACACCAGATAGCTTTGGGACAAGCGTGTTCCCGACAATTCAGCTATAACTAAGAACAAGCATGTTACCTATACAACCAAGAGCTTAAAACAAGCATGTTCCCAAAATGACTAGACAGAACAAGTGTCTGATACCGGATCAACGCTGAAATGAAGGCTGCATCCGAAACTGGAAAATGCTGCCTTTGAAAGAAACATTTCGAGGAAAGAAAGCATCAAGACATGTCAAATCCAATGTTAGCCTTTCTTCCTCCCTCTTGAGATAACTTCATTTGGATCGATAATTAAAAGCAGAATAGATGTATACTTCGCTGCCTTGATACCCACAATCTTGTGTGGTTGAGCAAAATAAAGATGTTGTCTGAAGTCATTTTTAGCGAGTAATCAGTATTAAGAAATAAAATAACTGCTTAGTTATTAACAAGCTTGTTCTATATCATTGAACCATTAAGCTGCCTCAGAAGCATGTCCGATATCAGTTTCATGACCTTTATGAACAAACGCTGCCTGCAAAGTCACTGGCTGAAAAGCAGCATGTCAGCAGCCAAGGTTTCGGAGCAGACAACTTCACTGAACAACGACCGTTTACCATTTCTCTTGGAGCTGCACTGCAACAGAAATGATTTCGTTGGCACCATGGTCGCTATTTTCTGCTGCTTAAACCTGTGCTGTAAGTAGCCTACTAAAAAATAAAGGCGACTTGACTAGGTTAAACAGGACATAACACACAGTTTCGACCAATCTCATGTTAATCTTGACAGCCTATTGTGTCGTATTGCATCATTCCAATCTCCAGAGATTTTTCAGTTTAATCAGGTTTATAAAAGGAAGATACAACATACGATTATCTCCCAAAACAGCCAAGATCCTGGAGGGGAGCCATGGGCGGAGCTGAAGAGTCGGCACTTACTGGTCGATTGGTAACAATCACAGACCCTCGGCTAGGGGTATCACGATTCACTATTTTATCACGATTCTTTATCATGTTGGATTTTCTATTTTGCAAGCAGTTTGAGCATTACAGCCAAACTAATTTCCCTATTATAAAGACAAAGCCTTTCAAGGTAACTGTGACGAGTGGGGCGGGGCCGAGAGCAGTGGGAACGGAGCGAGGCCGGTTGAGTTAATGATAATGAACGACACCTGCACCACTCAGCGGTCTTTATTCACTGTTCTGAATACATTAAAATGTTAAATATTTGCTGCAACGCAATTTTGTCTGATGTGAATTATTTAGCCTATTTTTTTTTTATCCATGCAGCAAACGCTTTAAAATTTTAAAATTAAAATTTTATACTTTATTGCATTCCAGACACTTTTAAAGAACTTTTCACGATCAATTGTATGGGTAGCCTAGCTTGAATGTAAAACTTTGTTGTGAATTCGTTGTATTCCCATTTGTAAAATAGCTAGCCTAATTAATTATTGTAGGCTAACCCGATCTTATATGATAAAGGTGCGCATAGAACGAATTTCTGTTTTTATTTGGCATGATATTCATATGTAGAAATTGACTTTGGTGTGCAAAAGACTGATCAATTCATAATTAATGGCATGGCTGTTCAGTCAGCAGAGATACAGGACACATAGAGCTACTAACTGCTGAAATGTTTGCAAGGCAAATCTCGGGTCTGAGCACCAGTGTTGGGAAGGTTAATTTGGAAATGTAATAGGTTGCAGATTACAAGTTACCTACTAAAAATGTAATAAGTAGTGTAATTTTTCAATTACAATTAAAAAAAAAAAATCAGATGTAACCCCCTATGTGATCTAAGTAACTGTAATTTAATTACACGTTTTTTTTCTCAGTAACTGTAACTGATTACAATTACTTTTATTTTGTACTTTTAGTTACATGTAACTAGTTACTCCCCAGCACTGCTGAGCGCTCATGGTATGCACATGCAGCACTCCGTACACCTGCAGGCGCCACTGCTCTGAATTTCAAGACAATCTGAATCTGAATTTCAAGACTATACTCTGAATTTCAAGACAATCAAATGTGTTTTGAAAGAGATTTTTAATCTCAGAGAGTCCTTTCTGGTTAAGCCTCATAATTTCTGCATTCTGATCATACTATTATTTCAATTTTGGCAACTCTGCTTCTATTTTGCTAGTTAAAGCTGATCTATTTAGGTGAAAGAAAATACACAACTGGTCCTTTTTGGGGAATAATTAAGATGACAAACAAGCTCTGCTAACCTTTTGGTTCCAGAAGCTCTCACAGTCTCACACACTAGAACTTTGGCTAAACCATCCCCAACATACACACACACACACACACACACACACACACACACACACACACACACACACACACACACACACACACACACACACACACACACACACACACACACACACACACACACACACACACACACACACACACACACACACCACACACACACACACACACACACACACACACACACACACACACACACACACACACACACACACACACACACACACACACACACACACACACACACACACACACACACACACACACACACACACACACACACACACACACACACACACAGCTGTCTCAACAGATGGCCAAAGAGGGGTTTAAACTACCCACACACACACACACACACACACACACACAC
Organism: Ptychobarbus kaznakovi; assembly: GCA_027422405.1. Classification (NCBI taxonomy): domain Eukaryota; kingdom Metazoa; phylum Chordata; class Actinopteri; order Cypriniformes; family Cyprinidae; genus Ptychobarbus; species Ptychobarbus kaznakovi. The sequence continues at coordinate 20,776,996 of CM049802.1, read as the reverse complement.
ACACATAGGCTGGCACTGTCTTTCCACAAAAAAACACACATGACACAGTCATAATGTCTGCGTAAGTCAGGTGAGGGTGCATGACTCACAGGAAAGGCCACTGAGTTTAAAGACAAGCATGATAATAGAAATTCATCACCGTTTGAATTAGAGACATTTCAGATGAACAGGAGCTCTCGGCATGCATGTAAAGGAGAATGTGGAATCTAAAGTCATTAAATATTTACAAAACTATATCCCAGATCATAAGAGTGGCTTGATCTAAAATTATGAGAAGAATACTGTTCTGTGCCTGATTAACATATAAGCACACTTCCCAAGTAAAACATTTCATTAAAAGGAATTTGTTATTTTAGATGATACATGTAAGAAAATATAAAAAGTATTAATACTTTGTGGCTGTCAAACGTTAGTGGATGATGCTGACAGTTAATGTGATTCGTTACACTTGTGGTTTCTCTGCTAGGACATCAGTGTGAACTTGACTTCATATTCACTATATTCATACTTCCACTGAAATCACCCTGAAACCAGCTGGTTAAAAAGCTTTGCAACAAATCATACATATTTTATGCACCACTTCACCTATATAACTCCTACAGGTCATAGCAAATTTGTCTGTTGTCTTAAAATTGTGTTGGAGATGAAAGATCATGAGAAACATGATCTAATCCTGTCAATCACAAAGCACATTTATCGTCACTCTGGTGACAAATCATCCAGGATTTCTCCAATACCTCAACTCAACCTCAATTTTTCTTCATTTCAATAATACATTAAATATCGTTTAATCATTTTTTAAGTAGTCTGGGGGAAGATCTGGAGCATGAATTGAATCTCATCTCACTCAATGTTACATGTGAAATTTAGCAAAGAGATGTCTACATTATTACAACAATGGTTACTCAGAGTCAACGTGCATTTTGGTCAAAGCCTTTTTGTTAATTTGTCAGTTTCACAAATGATTCAAAAGTACAACAGAATTACATACCTAAACCCACTGCCATACTGTACATTACAGAGTTGCTGGTCTGAAATGCTGGGAAATAATAAAATCATTATAGAATTTATAAAATATGTGTAACTATACAGAAAAGTGAAAATGCTACAGTAAAAACCTGTTAACTTTCCTTACTATACGGTTGAGGGTAAATCTGGTTAGATATTGGGTTAAGACTTTGTTAGTTTGGAAGAGTGTTGTTTCAGGACCAACAAGACTTTCTGGTCCAGGAATATGCCCTACTTGGCAAACTACAGTCCCCTTCTGTTTAGAGTTGGCAGGTTATTTTTACATCTGTTTAACTGAAACACCTCCCATATGCTTCAAAATAGTCCATCTTGTCTTGTTTTTTTGTGCTTAACATTCTCATTATTATGACCTTTATGAAAAAGGAAAATTTGAATCTAGTTTTTAAAGCAATGAAAGCGGTGCTGTGTTTTCGCTGTGGGGATCGAGTGAACTGCACGTGTGTGCTTTGTTATCTGCTTTCCAACCCCCCCCACCCCCCACACACACATGCTCACACACTATTTGCCTTCCTCCACACTTCCTCAGGCCCCTGTGACATCTCCTTTTGATGATGTCGTAAAGGGGGCATGACCCCAAGCATTGACTCGCAGATGGCACCACAATGGCTTTAAAGCAGACGTGCAGGAGCAGTGATTACAGACACCCACTGACGGACACACACATCCCACACCTGCCACACACACACAAACAATGTATACACAACTGGGCTGCTGTCTGCCCCAGGACCGAATATTTCCTCCCTCAGGATTATGTGAGGAAACTTGAAATGCCATTGCATGAATGAGCATCTCACAACATGGTTGCAATTACAACAAAACAATCCTCCAGGCTGCTATATACCAAAACGTTATGATGAAATAAGTGCATCTTTTTTAAATCAAATCATGATGTAAATACTTATAAATGTCCAAGTGATGTGTGTCAGAGACTCTTTGTACACCTCCTTTCAAAATGTAGGGTCGGTAAGTTTTTTTTATGTTTTTTGATCACCATGAGGTTGCGTTTTATTTTATCAAAAATATGGTAATATTATAAAATATATTTGTATATATTGTCAAATATAATTTATTTATGTGAATTTCAGCATCATTATTCCAGTCTTCAAATGAAAGGAAATGTTTCTTTGTTCCCCAGGGAAAATCTTAGGTCTGATCACTTAAATGTATCAAAAACAAGCTGATCTGAGGAATGAGTCATGTCTATAGCACAAATAGTGAGGGATGAACAAATAACTAAATTAACTAAACGTTCAGTTACGACTGTAACCTCGGTTCCCTGAAGAGGGAACGAACGTTGCGTCGATTTTGACGCTTGGGGAATGCTTTGCGTGATATGTCTTGAATAGGGTTGGGTACCGAAACCCGGTACCAATATGGCACCGGTACCTGTGTAACCGGTATGTACTAAAACCGAATCAGAACGCAGATTTCGGTGCCTCATTTCAGTGCCTTGCCTGAGCGAGCGGTTGAAATATTTGTCCTTTGTTTCTCCGAAACGGACGTAAGAAGCATCATCACCGGCACCGCACGTGAAAAATAATTTCCCGACTGAGAAGATGCACGTGAACTCAATTCGGAAAGCTCTAATAATACAAGTCCATCAAATCTTTGTAGTAACGCGAGTGTGTTTTCACATTCTGACTTAAAAGCACAACTCGGGGAATGAGAGTATCTGAGGAGCGTGTGAATGCAGTAATTACACTTGTTCTGACGACAGCAGCTAGCCTTCCATTAACTAGCTAAGCTACTACTACTCCATAGGCTACTAATACATCGATTAGCAATGGATTATAAATATACTTAATTATTGTGAAAATACCAGAGATGGCTTGAATAACACAGATAAACTATACATAGTCGTAGTCGAGTGTTTATTGTATTTTAGCATTCAAAACGATTATATCTTCTGTTTATTTATCCATATCCCTGGAGCATCATGAGTTTGCTACTTCTATGATTGGATATGTGGATTTTCTGTGCGAGGGCGCCCTCTGGCGTCCAGTATGAACGAAAAAGACATCACCCCCCGGCTTCACATACAAGGCTTGAACATGTAACTTTTGGACATGTAACTCTTAGCTGTTTTAACTGAAATAAACTTGCACTGACTGATCCTAAAATATATCAGTGCCTTTGTTTTGTCTCAAGATGCACCCCTTTTTTCTAAGCATGTTTATAAAAATTACTTAAATGTCCTAATTGAACTATGATCTAATCCTGGTTTAGTCTAAGCCCTGTCTGTGAAACCGGACCAATGTGTTTAGTGCTAATGGCCAATCCAATTATTAATTGGTTATTTTTTATTTTTATAAGTATCAGTTCAGGCACCATTTAGGCACCGGTACCGTTTTAAAAGTATCAATTTGGCACCGGTATTGAAAAAAACCCAAACGATACCCAACCCCAGTCTTGAAGCACATGTGAAATCAATCCAAGGTGTAATGGGACATCAGAGTGGGTGACGTCACGAACCAGGAAGCTATAAAGCCTGCCCAAACGAAGCTGTCACTAGCTTAAAGTCTGAGCAAGTCGCCTACAGGCACGAATGAGATATGGCATGGGACGCAACGTTGGTTCCCTCTTCAGGGAACCGAGGTTACAGTCGTAACCGTACGTTCCCTTTTAAGGGAACTCTCGTTGCGTCGATTTTGACGCTTGGGGAACGTTAATGTAACACCACCATAGCGACGAGTGCCTGTCCTTTGTGAAATCTAAAGAGCAGCACTAGGACAAGAACACTTGGGAACCTGGGGTAGAGTCCAGGTCCAAAGAATAAAATCTGATGAATGTGTGCGGTGAGGACCAACCTGCCGCATCACAAACCTCTTGGAGAGCATCTCCTGATATAAGGGCCTTAGACCTCGCCACATTAGCGGGGACTTTAGGAACGTAAACTGGTCTAGGATGAAGGAATGCTTTAACCATGCCAGGTGCAAATTCCAGGCACGAGGGTGCAACCAACCGTGCTTGTAAATCTCCTATCCTCTTAAGAGATGAAATAGCAAGGAGGAACAATGCTTTTAAGGTAAAAAACTTGGCTGGCACCTCCTCTAAAGGCTCGAAGGGAGCCAGGGAAAGGCCTTGCAGGACAATGGCCAGATCCCTGATACCAGATGTTGGCACACTGGTGCGAGCTGCAGGCCTCAGCCTCAAAGTACCACGGAGGAAACGAGTCCCAGGGGGTCTTTCCCCAATGACATTCCACCCAAAGGAATGTGGTAAGCACTTATGGCCACCACATAAACCTTTAAAGTGGACGGGGCTAGCCCTGCAGTGAACCGCTCTTGCAGGAACTCCAGCACTGTACCAACTGGGCAGTTAACTGGGTCCAGCTGACGGTCACTACACCATGAAGTGAAAAGTCTCAACTTCAAGGCATAAAGTTTCCTCATGGAGGGAGCTCTGGAGTGGAGAATGGTCTCAACAACCTCGGTTGAGAGACCTGAGTCTATGAGCTGGGCCCACTCAGAGGCTAAGCCCACAGTTTCCACAGTTCTGAATGGGAAATGTGAAATATTGAGCCCCCTGCTTGGGACAGAAGGTCCTTCCTGACGGGGAGCTCCAGAGGAGGCGTTTCCTCGGTGGCTCTGAGAGACAAATCTGTGGCCCGACGCAGTTCGCAAACTGCTCATTTTTATTTAATATAGAGGAATAGTGTGATTTTTGTGTACTATAGACTCTATAGGAAACCGGTCTCTCCCACGATCTTGACACCTCGGTGTGGAGATCAGGGAAAAACGGCAGTCCCCGGCATTGAGGTTGTGCACGAGGAGGCAAGAAGCATTTGTCAAGTTTTCCTTTTGAACGAACGTCCTCCCTCTCTGCTGTCCAATCGATACTCAACTTCTCAACCGCTCTTGTTACAACCTCAACCAGCTCCTCATAAGCACGAGACTGAGGTGGCGAATCCTCAGAATCTCTTGCATTGGCACTAACAACATTTAATTCCTCAGAATCAGATAGTTGAAGTGTTTGTGCCTCAGTCGGGGCGGAAGAAACCGCAGCGCATGCTTCCCAACACTGAGACGAGACACTGAACCTGTCAGGTGAAGGCAGAGATAAGTCTGTGCCCATCCATTTGTGAACCCCGGGACTGCAGCCTTTGCTGTGCCTCAGCAGCAGCGGGACCGGAGCCCTGGGGAACGCGAACCTGAGCGTCCTCATTGCGAAAGAACGCCAGGTGGGATTGGAGCGCTGACTCTCGAGCGCTGACCGAGCATGCTCCTCTCCCAAACAGGCAACACAAAGGACATGTGTATCCCCACCCGTTAAATAACGTGGGCAGGGATGAACGCACATTCTAAAACATTGTTGTTGCTTGCTCGCCATTTCTGAGTAACGAATACTGACAGACAACACCAAATAAGATAAGGACAGTTTCACACAGGCACTTGTGAAGACACAAAAAGCTAGTGACAGCTTCGTTTGGGCAGACTTTATAGCTTCCTGGTTCGTGACGTCACCCGCTCTGACGTCCCATTACACCTTGGATTGATTTCACATGTGCTTCAAGACATATCACGCAAAGCATTCCCCAAGCGTTAAAATCGACGCAACGAGAGTTCCCTTGAAAGGGAAGTAAAAGTTCTTAGAAATGTACTCTTTGTATCAGGGCTGTGCACAGACCTTTTTGAGGGGCATGTGCTGAAACTGAAAAAAGCCCCCCCCCCCACACACACTTTTTTTTTTATTGGTCACATCTTAATGACAAATTAAAAAACACAAAATAATAGTCTCAAAAGCTTTACATTTATTTCCAATTAATAAAAAATCATAATAATAATATAGATAATATACAGTAGATATACAGGGCTTCAGGGCTACTTTAAACCTAATTACAACAGCAATCTTCTGTGAGCCATGTGCTTAAAGATGTTTATGACTTCACTGTGATCCACTGGGATGTCCCTCTCTACACAAAGTTTAATAAAAATATGTTAGAAGAAAAGTTTTTTTTTTTTTTTTGCTATTATGTTTGGTTTTATAAGCTAATTTGCATTATTTGGTTAACATGTTTATGTATGTCATTGAGAAGAGGGGAAAGTAAAGCAATGAGCCAAGTATTTTTGCCTAACTATTTTGAAATACAATTTAATGTCTAACACAATTCCAGTCAAAATAGGAGATTATAAGAAACTATAGAATATTCAACATGTATCCGCATATCTGGAAAAAACTTGATACTGTGGAGGACCAGGGATGTTGGTCTTTTGAAGATCTCTTATTCACTAAATTTTTCCTAAAATAAGCCAGCAGTGAAAAAATTATAAAATATTGTGAAAAGTACAGTTGCAGTGAAAAGTTTGAATTGTGCCAGAGCTCTCCCCTCCTAATCCCATATATCCGCATGGAAAAATATAAAGTTTTCGCAGTGATCTGATTCTGTAATGTTTTTTACTGTAGTAAAACCATGTTTTACTTCGTTTATACATATAAAGACAAGCTAGATTAAAAAATTAGCTTGCTAATACACACAGAAAAATAAGGGTTTAAAATTGTACCTTTTGGGGTACAACAGCTTGTCACTGGAGCAGTACCCTTAAAAGGACATATTTGTACCTTTTTTACCCCTAATAGGTACATATTAGAGTAGTAATACGTACCCTTGAGGTAATAATACGTACCTATTAGTGGTAAAACAAAAACCTTTTAAGGGTACTGCTCCAGCGACAAGCTGTTGTACCCCAAAAGGTACAATTTTAAACCCTTATTTTTCTGTGTGTACATGCATATTAACAGGGTAAACATTAAACATACAACCATATTATGTGAGTAAATGTTAACAAACTAAGTGTATCAGCAATTATAAATTCACATAAGAAATGTGTTAGAAATATAGGTGACGAAGATCACTCAAATGCAGTTACGGGGTTTTTGACCAGCAAATGTGTGCAAATGTGCATTTCTTCCATCATTAAAATGGTGGCATCACATTACGTTTTCATCAACAGGTTACAAAGTGGAAAATACATTTGGCCAAAATCTCATTTGATTAAAGATGAATTGCTACTGTCTGTATGCACAGGCTATTTAAGTGTATGACTACATGACCCTCTTTCTAGGGTCCCACCTGTCTCAGACCTCAAATACATAAAATATGAGCCTTTATAGACATAGTTTTTCTTGCGTAAACAAAACACTGTACATTTATTCAAACAACAAGATATTTACGTCATTCGGACGTCATTCAGCTGCTGCGCAGGGTTGCCGGTTTTCACAACAAAACCCCTCCCAATTGCTATTCAAAACTAGCCCAATCACATTTCGAGGGGGGCCGCCCATTAAAAATCACATTCAGTCAATGGATAAAATACACAGGTTGTGTTTGGCGAGGTTCCCCTTGTAAATTAGCATCCCAGGGCCTAAATATGACGTTGAGGTCGCTTCAACCTGCGGACATGAAAAAAATCCCACGGACTTGGCAACACTGCTGCTGGGGAACTTCAGTTCATTCAATCGAGATAGAGGGGGTGGAGTTATGAGGTTTTACTGACAGTTTGAGTGGATCCAACAAGATTTTAGTCACAAGCTCTATTTATTATTTCATTGGCTAAATATTTGTAAAACAGACAGACGTAGACATAAAGGGTGATTAATAGCATTGATTTATTGATAAAAAAACAAAAACACCACCACCAAAAAAGGGCACTTCGGAGTGTATGGGGGAAAAGGGCATGTGCTCTGCACAGGTTGAGCCCTACCTGTGCACGTGCCTGCTTAGTATTCACATTGATTTTATATGGTTTTGAATTCCTTTTATACCATTGTCAGCAAATGATGAAACTAATGAGTCTAAAAATGTCACATGGTGTATCCATTAAGTAATATATTCATTACACCTTGAATCATGTGTATAAATGGATATATATTAATCATTATTCTATTATGTTTACATTACAAATCAACATAAACGCATTTTAACAAGTATAATGAATAGTGAATCAATATGCCATACTATTTATGAGGTTTCTCCTAAAATGATGATATGATGATTCATTATGATATCAGAGTTTTTTTTATCACCACCATTTTTTTACCACAATGTATTGGAATTCATTGAATCAACACTGAACTGACTGGAACTGAATAACTACATTGTTGCCTATTGTAGAACTGCTTATAGCTGAACTGACCTTGTTTCAAACTGGTGAACTTCACACTGTTATTGATCTAAACTGACTTGAGTATTTTGGAGCTGCTTAACAGTAGAATCTGAACTGTCTCCATAGTTGAGATTCTGCTACTTCCCTGTTTATCCATCTGAAATTGCTTTGATGCAATCTGTATTACACAAAGTGCTACAGAAATAAAGGTGACTTGACATTTTTCCCCCTCATGCCACACCAAAAAATTATTTTAATTCAGAATTTGAAATCATAGACATGTTAATCATGGAAGCTGTATATTCAATCAATCCTCTGTATGAATCTGTATGTTTTGAAAAACAAGATTAGATCTTAATACTATGGGCTAAATGCCCAAATCCTCAACATGAAGAATGAACAATAGCAATAGCTATGCTTGCCTTAGCAGCAGAAATTCTTCCACAGTACCCACAAATTGTCGAAGCTGGAGGTTATTGGCATGGACTCTTACCGTGTAAAGTGATCTGTGAGGTTGCCCACCAACTCCCCTACACGGTCCTGATTTGGGTTGAGTTGACCCCTCTGTAGGTGCACTAGAATGTCATCCTGAGAGGCAGTATGTAGCGCCACAATCTGGTCACTGCCACTTGTTACACTCACACCAACCACCTGTGGGATTGAAGAGAGTGTAAAACAGCAATACAAATGAAAACATATTAACACGTTGCATAGCATGTGTTGCTGCACAATAAAGTATGTGTGTCCAATAACTCCATCTTTCCTGAATCCAACAGATCCTTTTTTCCACCAACCATTCAGTCAACCTCTGGCTTTGCAATCAGAGTAAAAGCTCATTCACAACACAATCACTTCCTGCGCTTCAGCACATGATTGACTCAGTAACCTTGAGAATGAGTAATATGCTGGAAATAATCGTGAATTAATGACTTGATTGTTGCAATTACTCAAAGAGTGTGACCAATCGACATTGTGCTTCAGTGAAATGCGTGCCTGGCTGGTACGCATGATTCTGAGATTAGAAATGGTCCAGGTGATGCTGTTGCATGAGCATGCACACCCATGTGCGTTATGTCTATGTATGCTTTAAAATCCCATGAAATCATGCCCTAACTGTGGCAGTCTCTTGTAGAAAAAATAATTATGATGATTTTGTCCAATTAAATAGTCCATAAGAAAAAAAAAGTTCCCAGTAATATCGCCAGAAGCCAACTGGCGAGTGTCACTTTAATATTTACAGAGCAAGAGAAAGTATGTGGACCTGTTATTGGTTGTTTTTCTGCATTAATTAGTAATACAATGTCATCTGATCTTCATCAAATGCAAACAATTAAAATATTTTATGTCTTTATTGAACATTAAACATTCACAATACAGCGGAGAAAGTAAGCGAACTTTACCTAGTTGCAAACCTAGTTGTTGAAGAATCCCTTGCTTGTCACTATTTTTCAGAAAAAGAAACAAAAAAATCATCCAGGTCCTGGACATTCTTTGGTTTTCCAGCATATTCTGCATATTTTAACCTTTTACAGCAATGACAGTATGCCATTTTATAACCAATTAATGCAGAAAACCAACCAATTAAAATGGGTTTACATTCTTTTTCTACCAAAAACAATTTTTAAAAGTTTAATTTTAGTTAACAATAAAAATACAGCAAGTAAAAAAAGAAAGAAAACAGGCTATGTTCAGAAAGCAATACTTGCTTACTATTGTTTTCATACGGCCCGGCATATTACTTATTTAAAATAGTATGTGAAACAGTATAGGTATTATTCCACAATAAATATTTTTTTGCCCAATTATTTTGTAAAATATATTGATATTTGACAGTCCAATCAAACGATAAATTTAGGAAAGGGATAGAACATTATTTCTTGTTTCGTTAAAACATCAATTTGAGCTTACTGCATTATATGCCTACATAAAATAATACCTGCATATTGTGCACTGTGTGCACAGAATGGCTGTGACAAAACTAAAGCCTCTTGGCTATTTAAAAAACAGGCCTTCTTTATGTTCAAGGGGTCTTTTGATGTTCATTAAAGGCCAGTGTGTTGTTCTGTGAGTACATTATGAACAGCAGTAGGTGCGTCACCGCTGTGCCTGCAAGAAACAGAGTGATCAGGCAGCGTTAAGCCTCTTTACTGCCACTTGGATGGACTCACATTAGCACACACACACACACACACACACACACACACACACACACACACACACACACACACACACACACACACACACACACACACACACACACACACACACACACACACACACACACACACACACACACACACACACACACACACACACACACACACACAGGTTAATCGCTCTGTGTCCTGCAGTACATGCGGCTGACCTTGCTGTCTGAGATTTTGAGACATGAGGGTGGGCTTCCTGCACCGTGTTCCATTCAAACACACACCCACACACACACCCACACACACACACACACACACACACACACACACACACACACACACACACACACACACACACACACACACACACACACACACACACACACACACACACACACACACACACACACACACACACACACACACACACACACACACTATGAAATGCTGTGGATTTCAGAGATTTTAAATGCATGACTAACTGTGATAAATTATAGAATAATTATGGAATGGATAAAATAGATAGTTGTGGTTCCCTATCTCTCGGTCACTACGAGTTATGTTGTGACGACATAGGGGATTTACTTGGAAGCCCAATCATCTCTGACTTTAAGAGAAAACGCCAATGAAATTGACTAGTCAAATTGGCATCTCAAACAGATGCACGAGGGTAGTACCGACCCGGGGTTGATGCAGGAGCTGCGCACAGCGACTGACTTCGCTCTACGAGCGATGAAAGTCACAGCGCGGTCCCTCGGGAAGGCGCCATCTCTGGCTCAACCTGGCAGAGATGAAGGATGTCGACAAGGCACGCTTTCTCGATGCCCCCATCTACCAGGCCGGGCTGTTTGGCGACACCGTAGAGGGCTTTGCCCAGCAGTTCTCGACGGTACATCAGCAGACAGAGTCGATCCAGCACATCCTGCCCCGGCATGATGCACCGGCCACCGCTGCCCCCGGGAACAGGCCTCCGTCTGCCAGTCGCCATGGGTGCCCTCCTGCGGCCTCCAGAGCTGCTCCGCCCCACATCGAATTGACACCTAGGCCGGTGCGTTGAGCCTCTCGCAGGAGAGCGGCGCCCCCCGCATCCCAGCCAGGCCCCAAGTTGTCCAGGAATCGACAAAGCAGCCCTGACGCGGGCAACCCGGAGATGTTGGAGTTTGCTCTTTCTCAGGAGACGGCGAGAACAGCGCCGCTCCTTCCCCCGGAGGAGGGCCGGGAGGAGAATCCTGTGTTTCTTTTTTCTGTTCCGCCGCTGTACCCACTTTTTCAAAGAAAGAGCAATTTCCTTTTCCTCCCGGTTCTCAGGTCCACGGGACGACAGTGTGCAACGCGTTGCTTCCTCACTCTCACCCACAACCCATCTTGCCAGCAGCCAAGAGAGTGCGGTTCGGGGATGCAGTACCTCCCCACGCACCTCTAGCCAGTCCCGTCTGGGACCCAGGGAGTTCTGCAAGGATGTCTCAGAACGCGCTGTCTTCTGTACCATCCAGCCCTACTCCCCTTCACAGCACCACCTCAGGTACATCAATTGTGCCGTTGGAGCTGCTTGCACGGCGTCTGGAGTCGTGGCTCACACTGCCCAGCCTGTCTCGCTGGCTCACGCGCACACGCGATTCTGTCCTCGGCACGCATCAAGAGTTCGCCAGGCTCAGCCAAGTTTAAGGCCTTCTCAGATTGGTGGAAAGTCGGGACGACCCCTGGTTTGCGCGAGGGAGCTTTGCTGTCCTCCTGGCAAGGATGCAAAGAGATCAGCCAGGTCCCTCCAGCCGAGATGAGGCAGGGGTTTTACAGCCCTTATTTCATTATACCCAAGAAAGGCGGTGGTCTTCGACCAATCCTGGATCTGCGAGTCTTGAACTGGGCTTTGCACAAGCTCCTGTTCAAGATGCTGACGCACAGGCGCATAATCAAATGCATCCAGCCCCAGGATTGGTTTGCAGCAACCGAACTGAAGGATGCTTACTTTCATGTTTTGATTCTTCTGCGACACAAACCGTTCCTACGGTTTGCGTTCGAGGGTCGGGCATGGCAGTACAGGGTCTTCCCCTTCGGGCTCTCCCTGTCTCCCTGTGTTTTTTACGAAGGTCGTAGAGGGCGCACTTACCCTGCTACGGGAAGTGTGCGTCAAGGTCCTCAACTACCTCGACGATTGGCTCATCCTGGCCCTATCCCGAGAGCAGTTGTGTGATCACAGGGACTTGGTGCTTTGGTAACTCAGCCAGTTGGGGCTTCGGGTCAACTGGGAAAAGAGCAAGCTCTCCCCTGTGCAGAGAATCTCTTTTCTCGGTGTGGAGTTAGACTCGGTTGGTATGACGGCACTCCTCACGGACAAGCGCACCCAAGCAGTGCTGAATGCAGTGACTGCTTCGAGTAAACATCACTCAGAGGAGTGTCACATAAACTGCCTAGAGCTGTTGGCAGTACATCTAGCCTTACGCCAGATCCAGACAACACTGCGGCTGTCTCGTACATCAACTGGCTGGGAGGTATACGATCACGCCGCATGTCACAGCTCGCCCACCATCTCCTCCTCTGGAGTCACATGCAGCTCAAATCACTGCACGCTGTCCACATCCCAGGGAAGCTCAATCGTGCAGCCGATGCGCTCTCACGACAGCTCACATTCCCCGGAGAATGGCGACTCCATCCCGAGACTATCCGGCTGATCTGGAGACAATTCGGGGAAGCTCAGGTGGAACTGTTTGCTTCCCACGAGTCCTCCAACTGCCAGCTGTATTTTTCCCTGACCGAGGGCCCCCTCGGCATGGACAAGCACACAGCTGGCCTCAGGCTTTACGCAAGTATGCGTTTCCCCCAGTAAGCCTACTCACACAGAATCTGTGCAAGCTCAGGGAGGACGAGGAGCAGGTCCTGATGGTCGCGCCGTACTGGCCCACCCGAACCTGGTTTTCAAACTAATTTCCCTCGCGACAGCCCCTCCCTGGTGCATTCCTCTGAGGAAGGACCTCCTTTCACAGAGGCTCAGCACCGTATGGCACCCGCATCCAGATCTGTGCAACCTTCACGTGTGGCTCCTGGACGGTATGCGGCAGACTTGTGCAGTCTACCACAGGCAGTGGTAGAGACATCACTCCATCAACAAGGCAAGCCTATGCACTGAAATGGAGTCTGTTCGCGAACTGGTGTTCTTCTCGCCGAGAAGACCCCCGAAGATGCACGATTGGAGTAGTGCTTTCTTTCCTGCAAGAAAGGTTGGAGCGTAGGCTGTCACCCTCCACCTTGAAAGTGTATGTGGCCACCACGAAAATGCCCTGGGAAAGCATGATCTCATCGTGAGGTTCCTACAAAATACAACAAATTAAGCTCAGATACCCAATTATACAGAGTATAATGAGGAGTGAAATGTGTTCTCCGCATTTAACCCATCCAAGTGGAGCAGTGGGCACCGACATTGCAGCGTTGGTGCATCTCCAAACACGATGGTAGTAGTTTGGGGTTTGGTGCCTTGCTCAAGGGTCTCACCTCAGTCGTGGACACTTCCTGCTGGAGCCGGGATTCGAACCCACAACCTTGGGTTACCTCGGTTTCAAGTCCAACGCTCTAACCATTAGGCCACGACTGCCACGCTCTAAACGCTCCTGAGGGTGCCAGGAGGATGAATCCCTCTAAGTCACCCCTGATGCCCTCCTGGGACCTCTCTATCATCCTGGCTGGACTTCAGAGGGCTCCCTTTGAGCCACTGGACTCAGTCGAGTTGAAATTCCTGTCGGCTTAGGAATCACTTTCCTGTCAGCGCTCCTGACCGCAATCACTTCCATCAAAAGGGTCGGGGACCTCCAAGCATTTTCGGTATGCGAAGAGTGCTTTGTGTTTGGGCCGGCCTACTCTCACGTTGTCTTGAGACCCTGGCCTGGATACGTGCCCAAGTTTCCAACCACGCCCTTTCGTGATCAGGTGGTGAACCTGCAAGCACTGCCCTCAGAGGAGGCAGATCCAGCTTTAGCATTGCTGTGTCCCGTAAGAGCATTGCGCACATACGTGGACCGCACCCGGAGCTTCAGAAGCTCTGAGCAGCTCTTTGTCTGCCACGGAGGTTAGCAGAAAGTGAAGCCTGTCTCCAAGCAGAGGTTTGCCCACTGCATAGTGGATGCCATCGCTTTGGCGTACCAATCTCAAGGCGAGCTGTTTCCCCTGGGAGTGTTGCTTCCTCCTATGCGTATGGGAAGAGCTGGCCGGTGTCACGCTTGCTGCGCCATTCCCCCTCATCCGGGAGTGCGAGCGCCTTTTTCCTCCTCCAGTTCAGTTCCCCGGACGGCGAATCCTGGCGAGTTCCTCCAGCACCCCCGACAGTCAGGCTGGGCAGAGTCTGATGCCAGGCCCAGTACTGGTGTTAGCTCGCCCGGGTCTCCGGTAAGCCCCTGTACTGGGCTAGGAGTCCGTATGGCCTGATTCCCCTTTGGGTAATCCCATATGTGTATTCCCTCACGGTAAACCTTAGGTTGGTAAGAGTTTTTTTATTTTTTTTTAAATTTTTTCAATAATTGCTGCATTTATTTGATAAAAAATACAGTAAAACAGCAATGGAATTGTGAAATATTTTTAAGTTTAAAATAATCCAGTTTATTTTAAAAGTTTAAGGGAAAAGTTTAATATATTTTAATAATATAATTTATTCCTGTAATGAAATCATAATTTTCAGCATTGTTACTCATTGTCTTCAGTGTCACGTGATCCTTCAGATATCAGTCTGTGGTGAAATGAGATTAAAACCACAATATACTGGACTGTCACAAAACAATATCATTGTCTGGGACTGCCTGAACCCGTCCACTGTGGTCTGGCCTGACCTGACCTGACCAAGTTCATAATATGCTCATGGATAGTGATCCATTAGGTGCAGGGCTGCTGGCGAGGCTGTGAGATTATGATAGAGATTTATGATCTCATAAAATCTGTCAGGACATGTACAGGTCATACTGCAGTGCAAAATCAAAAGAAAAAATTGCTTTGAAAAATTGCAGTCTATTTTAGGACCGTTAAGATGTCTTTTGCATTGTGTCATTATTTTTATGTCAATTAAGCTCAATCCCATCCTTATTCTCATTAGTTAAGTTGTATAAAAATTGCAAAGCATTTATACTGTATGGTAGTAGTAGTAGTAGTAGGGTTATTATAGTTAACTAAAACAATAACGATTTCTTCAAAAATAAACATTGATTGAAATAAAACAATACATATTTAAATCAACAACACAATGTATAAATATTACTAAAATATATTACTAAAATATATAATATACATAACATTTAAACATTTTATCTAGTTTCTCAACATTTCACATTTTTATTTAGTAAGTACTAAAATAACAAATTAAATAAACTAAAAACTTTAAAACAATACAGACATATTTAAAAAAAGGAGAAAAACACAAAACAAAATCAATAAAACTTTACCTAATTTTTTTAAATAAAAACAGAAAAAATAAAATAAAATTGAAATATATTCTAATTCAAAATATTATAAAAAACTATAATAGTTTATAAATTATATATTCAATAATTTTAATAGTATTTGTTGTGCTGCCTTTATTTACCCAGGCATAATAATAATAATAATAATAATAATAATACAAACTACCACAGTTACATCCATATACTAAATTGTATGTGATTGGTTGATTGATACAACACAACACAACACATTATTTGAGAATGTTATTATTTTTCACATTATTTTTCACCACTGAGAATAATGAAAATAAAAAATAAGAATGTAAAAAGTTAAATGTCCAGATGCATTACACTAATGAGAATTATAGGGATAAATGTGATTAATTGTCATCAAAATAATGTATAAATGGCAAATAATCATGATGCTTCTTAAAATGAGCTTTATTTTCTTTGTGCATTTTTATGCATTATCTTTCTTAGAATTTGGGGTGAAATAGGATTTTTGTGAGATTGATTTAGCAGTATACCATTTTTTTTCTTGCACTATTCTGGTATCTTCTGAATATTCAAATCTGTAAACATCATAATGACAGCTGTAGCATGGAAATTATGTGTTAAAGAGTATGTGTGCATAATTGGCATGATTCAGTGCTATACTGCAGCTCTTGCTGAACTGCCCAATCGCTTATCTCTATCTCTCGCTCTCTGAGACGTCTGGTCCTGCTTCCGCTAGAGACGTGTGAAACATACACATTAAACCTGCAAATTTTACCATATCTGTATGTATTTGATTGTGAAGGGGAGCTCAGACTGCAGTGCTGCAGTGTGTGTCCAAATCCCTCTCTCACTGTATCACATCTGAGAACATAGACAGAATGTAGGTCAGACACCTCACACACAGACTGTTCTGGTCACTGAATTCACTCCGACGCAGCCAGAAGTTTGTGAATGACCCCGTTAAACCATCTGACGTGGCTGGTCATATGGAGTATTAGTGCTGTCATCTAATAAGAGAGACCAGTTGGTAGTTGTAGACAAAAATCCATAAGCAAAAGACAAGGGACACGCGCTACAGAGAGTTTCTGCAGCAGACAGATGCATTGACCCACATTGCACAGTTACATAAAACAAAAACAAAACCCAGACAATGACAGATACCAAGACATGTCTGCTTTGTTTTTGAGGCTTCATTTCACACTCTTAGGAATAAAGGTTTAAACTGGAACTGATGTTCCATGAATAACTTTTAACATCCACGGATCCTTTCAATTGCACAAAAGTTTCTTTATAGTAGAAAAGGGTTCTTTAGATCTTTAAAATGTCCTTCACACTAAATAAATTGTCCTTTTAAAGTAATAGTTCATCCAAAAATTAAAATTTTAATGAAAATGTACTCACCGTCAGTCTATCCAAGATGTAGATGAGTTTGTTTCTGCATGGGAAAAGATTTGGATGTGAACAATATCACTTGTTCACCAATGGATCCTCTACAGTGAATGGCTGCAGTTAGAATGAGAGTTCAAACAGCTGATACAACATCACAACAATCCTCAGGTAATCATACCACTCCAGTCCATCAATTAACATCTTGTGAAGTGAAAAACTGCATGTTTGTAAGAAACAAATCCATCAAGGCGTTTTAACCTAAAACCGCCATATCTAGCCAAAATATGAGTCCATATCCATAATAATGCTTCCTACATTGAAAATGTCCATCCCCTGTTGGCCTCTCACATCAAAATCCACCCTCATATTTGTTTAAAACTGTTTTCACTTGTAAACAGTGCTTGACCTGCGCATATTTCTCATCTGATTCAGACAAAATCAAATGATTCTGTATTCGCGATTTGAATGCCAAAATAGTAGGCTATTTATTGTTTATGTTATTACTCGCGTTCCAATATCCACGTAAAACAAAATGTTTTGCATAACTTCACGGCGGTACAGTGATAACGCGTAACAGCACAGATTTTACAACATATTTAAATTGAGCAGTGTGTTTTATTTTTCCATATGTTTGACTGATTGTTTTTATAATGATAAATGAACAGGCTGCATTGTCAAGGTAGAATGCTTAAATGTGAGCGCGCATGCGGCGCTGGAGCAATCACTTGATTTTTTTTTCCCTTCTAAGAGTGGAAGCAAATACTCCTTTTAATCATGAAGTTAATCGGAATTATAAAATGTTTGCTTTTATTTGTGTACCTACACTATAAAAACAAATATTTGCGCTTTTGTAAAATATGCCTAAAAAATAGGATGCCGCATTCTGCCATCTGGTTTCCTTTCGCGCAGCACAAAAATGATTCGAAACTCTGCATACTAGGCTACTTGTTGCACAGTTTTTCTTTTGTTTTCTTAAGTGAAAATATATTTCTCGTATAGGCCTATTTATTCATTATGTATATATATACTGGGTGCGATTTGTGAAAAAAGTAGAGGGGGGGGATGCTTTTGAAAACTTTTATTTTCTCTCCAAGGTTATAGCCTAACCTAATGTAGGCAAAGTGTAATCTGTTAACAATGCACAACAGTCAGTTAAACCATTGCATCGCAAAATTATTCACTGTTTCGAAGCGCTCCAATCGGATAGCGTATCATTTGTTTCAGAACGGGACTTCAAAGTGCGTTACACAAATCATTTTATACCCACCGGGGATAAAAATTATCCAGCAGAGGCAGGGATGCATAGACCAGAGGGGGATAAAATCCCCCCCCCCACCACCTCTACAAATCGCACCCTGTATTTATATATATATATATATAATAGCGCCTAGCTTTATTATGTTTTTCTCCACTTGCAGAAGCGCTGCATGTGCGCGATAGCTATGATGACCATGTGAATCCTCATATTCTGTTTGTTTGACTCTTTTTGCGCATGTAAAATGAATCCCCGGAAAACAAATGTTAGTATTTTTAACGGATCACAGACACTTATTCTTTCTAATTTAATTCAGTTCTAATTTAAAATAATCTTGTCCGTTAACGGTTGCTAATCAGTTAATGAGCGTCGGTTGTCGGTTAGGAAAAATACCCGAAATGAACATCCCTATTACTGATACGTACGATTTAGCCGGAAGCAACAGTTTGAAGTTTGATGTCTTAATGTTGGATTTGTTTCTTACAAACATGCAGTTTTTCACTTCACAATATGTTAACTGATGGAATGGAGTGGTGTGGATTACTCGTGATATTTTTATCAGCTGTTTGGACTCTCATTCTGACGGCACCCATTCATTGCAGACGATCCATTGGTGAGCAAGTGATATAATGCGACATTTCTCTAAATCTGATCCCATGAACAAACAAACCCATCTACATCTTGGATGGTCTGAGGGTGAGTAAATTTTAAGCAAGTTTTCATTTTTGGGTGAACTATTCCTTTAAGAACTGATCACTGAAAGGTTCTTCGGGAAACCAAAATGGTTCTTGCATAAAATTGCTCCAAACCCCCCCTTTTGGACCCTTTATTTCTAATATTGATACGATGTTAAAGTGTGTGTGATCGGGTGTTCATATTAATTAAATACTTACTGAATCAAGTGATATTCGTTTTTGCACTTTAAAGTGTTTTTTGGGCTCCAGCCTGTAGATATGCTTGTCTGTGATTAGTAGAGCTCTGTCCTTTGTGTTGTTGAACCAGTTGAGCTGGAGAAAAGAGAGATCAGGAGAGAGTAAAAGCAGAAATGAACTTGCTTCATCTGTCTGAGCTTGACTACAATTATAAGTTACAACGATATTCAGGGATTATTGAAATTCATGAGCAACCTTTACATCAGCACTGTTGGTATGTTTATGTAATGCTCCCCTATTGTACTGCATGTTCCTGCCTTTAAAAATAGCTTGTGAAATTGGGTTGGTGGTGTGGTTGAGACTCACTGGGAAGGGAAGATAAACTGGACCAATGGTAGCAGCATCTATAGCTGCAGTGATATGTTAGAGTGTGTTTTACAGTCTTTGCTCAATTTCAATTTCAACTTCAATTTTATTTGTATAGCACTATTAAAACAACACATGTTGACCAATGTGCTTCACATCATCTCAATATACAGACCACAATACATAAAAACATCACTTAAAATAATAATAATATAATAATAAAAAATAAGCATGAAGTATACGCCATGGCAAACAAATATGTCTTTAGCTGTACCTTAAAAGTATGTACAGATTCAGCATCCCAGACATATAAAGGTAAACTATTCCTAAGTCTTGGTGCTACTGCCGCAAACGCACAATCCCCTTTCTGGCTCAACTTAGTCCTTGGAACTTTAAGTACATTTTGAGTTGTTGATTTCAATGTTCTACCACTCTGGTGCTCATTTAACAGCTCTGATAAATAAGTGGGTGCAAGGTCATGTAAAGACTTATACACTAATAAAAGAAGCTTAAAATCAGTCCTGTACTGTACCGGAAGCCAGTGTAGAGAGATCAAAGATGGAGTAATGTGTCAAACACTGACACTCGGCTGTGCTTGTGATCTCCACGCTGGCTACGGTCAGACATGAGTGAGAAAATGAGAAAGTGAATAAGACTTGGTGACTTGGAGTTTGTTGAAACAGGGAGTGTGTGTGCATGTGTGTGTGAGAGAGAAAGACTATATTTTGGTCATGTTTATCCCACAAATTAACTGCATGTTACTATTTGTCTTGGTTCACTCAAATATAATCTTATTTTATTTAGCATTTCTATTAATGTTTTTCTGTTAATAATACTTATTAACTCCATTCATACATTATTTAATATTTTTATAGGATTGTTTGCTCAATCCTTCACACCATTGTTATTGTATTTGCTAATATTGCTTGTTTACTTCATTTGCGCTATTTTGTTTTATTTGCTAATATTGCTTGATTGTTTCATTCACAGTATTTTATTTAATTTTATTTTATAACATTGCTTCAATAATCTAATCTCACTGTTGGTATTTCATTTTATTTATAACATTGCTTGTATAATCTCACTTTTGGAAATGTACTTTATTTGTTAACATTGCTTGTTTACTCCAATCACACTATTGCTATTTTATTTTATAATATTGCTTATTTACTCAATTTACTCTATTGTTACTTTATTTTATATGATAATATTGCTTGTTTACTCCCTTCACACTATTGTTATTTCATTTTATTTGATAATATTACTTATTTACTCCAGTCACACTATTGTTATTTTATGTTTTAGATAATATTACTTATTTACTGCACTTGCACTATTGCTATTTTACTTTGTCAATATTACTTATTTACTTTGCACAGTTGTTTTAGATTATTTTACTTTATTTCTGTTTGCTTTTTCATTGTTTACTCCTTTTTTTACCGTTGTTATTTTACATAATTTCTTAGTTCAGCTATACCCTGCAAACGCTTTAGCAATACAAATGCACAGTTGTTGTCATTTAATAACAGTGAGATTGAAATGTAAAAAGCCTACCATCCTGACAGAGCATGAAAAGAGGACCTGGCTGTATGGGTCTTTGTTCTTCAGCTCTTTAGCGATGCGCACAAAGTTGGTGCTCGTCAAAGGAGAGTCTTTTGCCTGCAGTGGAGAGAAACATTACTGGATTTATGATACTAAAATATGAGAAGCTTAGTCACACAAGCAACACAAACAACAAGCACACTTATGCTTCCATAGTTTCCTTGATATCAATTCAAATCAATGCATGACGGATTTAAAAACACTGTCATCATCGTCACAGCCCACTAATGCGTCAAGCAGACATAACACCTTATCTGCAACAACAGATTCTCAACAGCGCTTCATGACTAAGCTTTTGACTCATTTAGATGATCTGAAAACTTCAAAGGTCTTTGAAAGTGCATCTGTTATAGCCGATATAAACTGCGACGACAGGAATGAGCATTCATCATGTATTTTGTGAGCTCTAAAAACATGTATGGTGAAATACAAACGTCACAATAAGTCTCATGTTGCTGAGAAAAAATCCTACAGAATTCTTAGAATGAAAAGAAAGCTCTTCTTTGAATACTGTATAGAGCACATGGACCTGCTCTTCATTTCACACCAGTGGAGTGAGAATTAGTTCGAGCCACAGGGCTTTCGATTTTAGTTCAAGAGATATTTTTTTGCTCGTCCTTGAAAATGTCAAAGAAAAAAAAGGTAAAACAGAAAAACTAAATAACAAACAGACATGATATAGTTTAGATAGAGAAAAGTCAAAAATAATAATAATAATACAAAACAAAGTTATCCAGAAGAAATAAAGCTTTGGAACAACATGAGTCCCTTTTTTGGTTAACCCTTTGGTTAACCATATTCACCAGACTGTCAACCAGTTTTGTTAGTTAAAGCAGCATCAAACCAGCATTATCAGCATAAATTATTATTTAAATTGATCTAAGCTGGTTTTCAGCAGTGAAATCAGGGCATTAAGATGGTCTTGTGGATGACTGTTACCTCCTCAGCTGTAGCACGAGACGTCTCTCACCAAAAAAAACACGCCTTCATGTGCGGCGGCCATGTGCCAAAGACACAGATGAGACTACACCAGTCGAACAGATTGATTTGTGTAATAGACAGTCATTTAAAAGCATGAAGCTGGAAACAAACACACAGGTGGTGTCTATGAGGATCAAAATAGGCTTGTGTTTTATTAAACCGCAACAAGCAGTAGATGCAATCTGTTGATCTGTTTTTGAGTCACCAATAGTCATGTGCATGGTATCGACAGCTCAAAATGTCAATACCGTTTGTTTAGGCATAACAACAAGAGATTGGTTTGGACAAAATTATGACTAAACAATAAA
>CM049802.1:20658092-20754433 GCA_027422405.1 Ptychobarbus kaznakovi | reverse complement strand
GTCTTATGGATATTACATTATGTCGTTTTAAACCTATGTATGGTCGTAGGTCTTTTCGATATTCTGGGGCACTTTTATGGAATAAATTACCTCTGGATATTAAAGGTATTTCGAATATTGTTAGTTTTAGTTTAAAAGCTAAAAGTTGGCTCTTAAGTAGGTTGTTTTGTTGATGATTTTGTATTACGTATGTGGTTATTTGTGACTGTAAATTTTTGTAAATGTGGAATTTTTTTGTAATTTTTGTATATATAATGCAGTGCCAGTGTACCTGTTACTGGGAGTGGAGTTTATGCTTTGCATCAAGGACCACAATGGAAGCACATTTTATTTTAAACTTTATTGTGTTATCCTTGACGAATTGAATGTATTCACTACATTTTTTTGTCAAATAAAAAGAAAGAAAGAGAAAGAAAGAATACTATAGCTAATGTAGCTCTAATCTGTTATTTTAAGTCTTGTTAGCTTCATTTTTGTTAAATTTAAATTTCTGTTTTTCTGAATGAAGATATCGTATCACGGATAATCTGATGGGTTCTCAATGAAGATGTAGTAATCTGTTGTAATCCCATTGACGGAGACTCTGTTATTCCACAGCCACTTCATCCATCTGTTTAACTGTCCAGATGGAGGTCTAAAAGGATACAGAGCCCATATACTGTATGAGTGTACAGTACATTTGTGTGCATTAATATGAACGAACATAAAGCAACCTAAAGTACATATGGACACTTAAAGCAATAGTTCAATCAAACATGATAATTGGCTGACAATTTACTCATCCTGGGGCCATCCAAGATGAGTTTGTTACTTAATGGGAACATATTTGGAGACATTTTGCATTACATCACTTGCTCACCAATGGATCCTCCTGCAGTGAAAGGGTTCTGTCAGAACGAGAGTCCAAACAGCTGATAAAAATATAATTTTTGTTTAGAACTGTTTTGAACTTTTGCTTGTAAATTGTCCTTTTTATGTTTATATGTCACTAATTCACAAGATGTTAAATGATGGACTGGAGTGCTGTGGATTTCTTGTGGATTATTGTGATGTTTTTTTTATCAGCCATTTGGACTCTCATTCTGACAGCACCCATTCACTGCAGAGGATCCATTGGTGAGCAAGTGACATAAAGCTATATTTCTCCAAATCTTTTCCCATGAAGAAACAAACTAATCTAAATCTTTGATGGCCTAAGGCATTTTCAACAAATTTTGGATGAACCATTCCTTCAAGCAACATATCCTAAAAAGCTTTTTTGTGTGATACAATGCAGTGACATTTTAATTATGACATAGGGTCTAAATACATTTTGGGGCCACTGTAGTGTTCATAATTCTTTATACCATCCTTCTATGCTGAAAACCAGTGTTTCTATGCTGTGTGTGTTCTGAAACATCTAACCACAAATGTGTGTTTGTGTGAGCGTGAGAGCACTCTGAATTCCGCTGGAAAATCTCCTGCTGCTGTAGAGGAATGCTGTCATGGCCAGCGCTGCATCTCACAAACACACTTACTGTAGCCTGTTTTAAATACCACACAGACACCACTGACTGACACAGCGAATCCCACAGCACAGCTTTCTGTAATGTAAACCTCTACACTGCATGTTGGTAAACGTTATTGCTTATTAAGGTTCAACAAACACTCCCAGAACAGGTCATAAACAACCCAAACTTATCTGTAAGACTGAAAACTGTAATCCTTTGCAGTTCATTGAATGCTCAAAAAATAATTCTAAAATGCTGATTTACTGCGTATACATTTCACATAATTTGGTATAGATGTCATTTCAGTATCAAGCAGTTTTTGACAGTGACCATCTCTTATCTTACTGAGTTGACTGTTTCAGTGCAGAACTAGTCAGTCAGTGCAGTCAGTCTAAAACTGCAGTGCTTTACAACTATAGGACAGGATGAGCTTTTGGATGACCATCCGTCTTTCGGATGAGACGTTAAACCGAGATCCTGACTCTCTGTGGTCATTAAAAATCCCATGGCACTTCTCGTAAAGAGTAGGGGTGTAACCCCGGTGTCCTTGAAAAATTCCCACCACTGGCCCTTGTCAATCATAGCCTCCTAATAATCCCCATCCACTTGATTGTCTCAATGACTCTCTCTCCTCTCCACCTGTAGCTGGTGTGTGGTGAGCGCACTGGCGCCATTGTCCTGTGGCAGCCGTCGCATCATCCAAGTGGATGCTGCATATTGGTGGTGGTTGAGTAGAGACCCCCCACATGATTGTAAAGCGCTTTGGGTGTAAAACAATACACAATAAAGCGCTATATAAATGCATAATTTATTAATTCATTCATGAGCTAAATAAACTTATCACTACATCTAAACCAACAACATGTTTATTAGATCCTGTACCCACTAAATTATTGAAAGAGTTGTTACCTGTAGCAGAAGAACCGCTTCTCAATATTATTAACTCGTTGTTATCTTTTGGTCACGTCCCAAAACCATTCAAGCTGGTGGTTTTTAAGCCTGTTATTAAGAAACCAAACTAGATCCTAGTGAACTGGCAAATTACAGACCCATTTCAAATCTTCCTTTTATGTCCAAAATTTTTTTGGAAAAAGTTGTGTCTGCTCAATTGTGCTCCTTCTTGCAAAAAAAAGAAGATATCTATGAAGAATTTCAGTCACCATAGCACAGAAACTGCACTTGTTAAAATTACAAATTACTTGCTTCTTGCGTCAGACCAAGGCTACATCTCATTGCTAGTTTTACTTGATCTTAGTGCTGCGTTCAACACTATAGATCCTGACATACTCATATTGATTACAAAACTATACAGGTATTCAAGGGCAAGCTTTAAGATGGTTTAGATCCTACCTGTCCGATCGCTACCACTTTGTTTATTTAAACGGGGAGTCATCTCAATTATCACCAGTAAAGTATGGGCTACCACAAGGATCTGTCCTAGGTCCTCTGCTTTTTTCAATATACATGTTGCCCCTTGGTTATATTATTAGAAAATACGGCATTAGTTTCCATTGTTATGCTGATAATACTCAACTATATATCTCAACAAGACCAGATGAAACTTCTAAATTATCTAAGTGCTAACAGAGTGTGTTAAAAATTTAAAAGATTGGAGGACCAATAATGTTCTCCTATTAAATTCAGATAAGACAGAGATACTTATTGGACCAAAAAACAGTACACAGTATCTCTTGGATAACAATTTGCAACTAGACGGATCTCCTATTCCTTCCTCTACAGTCAAAAATCTGGGTGTTATAATAGACAGAAACTTATCTTTTGAAAATCATATTTCCCATGTTACAAAAACAGCATTCTTCAATCTTAGAAACATTGCCAAGCTACGGAGCATGTTAACTGTTTCTGGTGCAGAAAAGCTAGTTCATGCATTCATGACCTCTAGACTGGACTATTGTAATGCACTGCTAGGTGGTTGTCCTGCACCTTCAATAAACAAGCTACAGATAGTACAAAATGCTGCGGCTAGAGTCCTTACCAGTTCAAGAAAATATAATCATATTACTCCAATTTTACAGTCTCTGCACTGGCTACCTATTAAGTTCCGTATCAGTTACAAAATATTATTACTTGCCTATAAGGCCCTAAATGGTTTAGCTCCTGCGTACCTAACTAATCTTCTATCACGCTACAATCCAACCCGCTCCCTAAGGTCGCAAAACTCTGGACTCTTGGTAGTACATAGGATAGCAAAGTCCACTAAAGGAGGAACTTTTTATTATTTGGCTCCCAAACTCTGAAATAGCCTTCCTGATAACATTCGGGGTTCAGACACACTTTCTCTATTTAAATCTAGATTAAAGACACATCTCTTTAGCCAAGCATTCATATAATGCATCTCATAATCTTGTACTGCTGGTATATCTGATCAAACGCACATTGTTATGCTTTAGCTTGTGTTGAACAAATAATTTTTGCTTGGATGGAACAATAGCTACGCTAATTATATCTCTATTTGTTTCTCTGTTTCTGCCATGGGATTAACATCCCGTGGTAACTAGGAATTATACAAGCTTTCAGTCTGGATCAAACCCTTAAATGATCTGAGATGATCAAACACCTGAGAAGAGATGATGCCGACCCCTCAGACAGTATACAAAATTAACCAAATCTTGCCATAAGTAAAATATATTAAGTTTCTACAATATATACATTTATTGTAGAAGCTTAATTTCTTGTAAAGCTGCTTTGCAATTATTGTATCGTAAAAAGTGATATACAAATAATCTTGAATTGAAATCTTGAATTGAAATTTACTCAGCTTTATGTTGTTCCAAATCTGTATGAATTTCTTTCTTATGCAGAACACACACACACACACACACACACACACACACACACACACACACACACACACACACACACACACCACACTACACACACACACACACCACACACACACAACATCACACACACACACACACACACACCACTTCACACACACACACACACACACACACACACACACTCACACACACACACACACACACACACACACACACACACTCACACACACGTTGTTTTTTATGGTTTACACACACATGGTTTTTATACACACCACACACACACCCACACACACACACACATTTTCCCTCACACTGTATGATTTATAACGTTTTAAAATTATGGGGACACACACACACACACACACCCAAAGCATGTCCTCATAAACCCTATGCCGCACACACGACACACACACACACACACACACAACACACACACACCACACACACACAAAGCATGCCTATTAACACATTGGCTGTTTATGAGTGATTGTAAAGCACATATTCTGCATGATTATATTCTACATCCTAATCCTACCCAATACCTAATACCTATCCTACCAAATCCTACATCCTACCCATCCCTAATCCTACCCAATACCTAAACTGAACAGCTACCTTACTAACTATTAATAAGCAGCAAATTAGGTGTTTATTGAGTCAAAAGTCGGAGTTAATGGTTTGTTAATGGTGAGAATTGGATCTTAAAATGAAGTGTGACCAAATGTTGGTAACTAAACAGCTTTGTGTCCAGTGGAAGTCAATGGGAACCGAAACGATTTGGTCACCGACATTCTTTAAAATATATTTTTAATGTTGATTTTCTTAAAACATGCATGCCTTATTGTGTATGATTCAATACATTCTGTACCTATCAATGCAATATTTCATATGCTTCAAAGCATTCAAAGAAAAAAAATGTTCTTGAATGCAACAATTTTTTTTTTTTACTTGATTTTTTATTTAACAAAAACTAAAGATATTACTTGAGTTGCGAGCAAATGTAAAGGCTTTTAAGCAGTAAACCAGAAAACTAAAACGACTTACTCCCAATAACACGACTATCTTGTAAAGTTGCAGGGGTTGGGTAATACTAGGTTATCTATAAATGTCTAAATATACC
Organism: Ptychobarbus kaznakovi; assembly: GCA_027422405.1. NCBI lineage: Eukaryota > Metazoa > Chordata > Actinopteri > Cypriniformes > Cyprinidae > Ptychobarbus > Ptychobarbus kaznakovi. The sequence goes on along the minus strand of CM049802.1, from coordinate 20,749,019 downwards.
TCAGGTCATCAAAGCCATAAGAGACAGCGAGACTCATGCTGACTGTGACACTTTATAAATGACAGTCACACATCCTTCAAAGGGTCTGAGATTTTCCGACAGATGCCGGGCTGGCCATATCAGCTGTATCTGAACAGCATACTGCTACACAAATACTTTGTTCAACATGCTTGTGAACATGATAATCAAACCTCTTTTTCCTTCTGTCATGTGAGACTGTTGGAAACAGGAGGGGGGTCTCTCTTGGGATTGCGAAGTTTGAGCTTGTGTCTGGTTTGGCTCGGCCTGGAGAGCAGATTCGGTTTCAACAACATCAAGGAGGGTTATATGGCTAATTTCCACTGAGCGGTATAGTTCAGTACAGTACAGTACAGTACAGTACGCAATTATTTCCGTTTCCACTGTCAGAAGTTGTGAATGGTACCAAAATAGCGAACCGTACCATATCACTTTTTTTGGTACCCTTCCGTTGGGGTACCTAGCACAGGAAAGGGTTACAAAAGGGTGGAGCTAAACTCACTGCATAACGTTGATTGGTTGACTAGAATTGTCACTTTTGCATGATACAAGGGGATACAGCTTCTCCTTCACTCGTTCGTTTGGCTTATTACTTCAGAGTGCGCAAACACAAAACAAAAATAAGTGTATTTTATAATTGTATATTTTCACACAGACAATAGCCGTTTCTTAATATGCGTTCTCGTCTGTTCTTGTGGACTTGTGAAACGTCATTGCCCAAAAACCCGCGCAATTTTCAAAATATTACTGTTATTGTGTAATGAAATGAGTTTTTCAGGAGAAAATGTAGTTGTTTAAAACTCAAATCTGTAGTATATTTATAAAGATAGTGCTTTTTTAAAAATGTACTATGTCGATTTCGGAGCTCCAGGCGATCACTGGGAACTCAGTGCTCATGTATCCGCCAAGAGCAGCCTTACGCTCGGCTAGTCCTTCCGACATTTGTCGCTGGCTCTGATGTCTCTGTAGTGATTAAACATAAAATTCATTGTGTGTATATTTAACAGGCATTCGTGGTTTTGTGAATCTATCATTCGTTCCTGGTCATATCGTTTCAATGAGCACAAAGTTTAACTTTATAATTATTTTGAACTTTACCGTAGTACAGCGCTAATTTTGTAGCATACGTTTGACTGAATAGTTTTTTTTTTTGTCTTTAATTCCTCTTGTATAAGCCTCTCATACTTTGTACTTATACTTTTATAATGGCTATTATTTTTCATTAAAACTAACATAAAAAGGCAGAGTTGTGGTTATTATCGTGCTTTATTGTCGATCGCTACTTTCCGGTATACGCCATGCCTATCAAGTAAGTATACTGTTGGCAGTGGAAACTTAAGCTGGATCAGTGGGTTCGGTCCCGAACCGAACCGTACCATACCGTACTGTACTGACCCGTACCGCTCGGTGGAAACGAGCCATAATTGTGCTTTGCACCACAGGAATCCACTTATTGTTGAAGGCCTGGGAAAATGAAGCATTGCATTTAGCAAGAATGCTCCAAAACAATGTCTATGCACTTCATAAAATGTATCTGTGCTAACAACATTGTTTTTATGTAACACAGAGCCTTCAAGACGAGATGCTGTAGCCTGAAGCATGAAAACAAACACTCCCTTTTACAAATGTCACCTTTTATCATCTAAAGCCCTGGTATTATTGACAGCTGGGCTGAGCGAGTGAGAGTTATTTGTTACGTCAGCTGAACGTCAACGGCCTATTTTTAAAAAGGGTTTGAATGATCACCACTGTAATTTGCTGAATGGAATGTGAGTTGTAAAAATAAGTGGTATTTTAAACATCCTCACAGTATTTTAATCTTTGGAAGTGGTATTGTGTGTGAAACTGACACGCCTTTCAAACGCATTAAAGCAACATTTCCTGCCTGGGGCCTTTTTTATGCAGAGACATGCATATTACCTGCGAGGACAGAATAGTGACGCATCAAACAACATGCTTTAAATGAATGAAGCGTCATTCACCAACCAGTTTAGTTCAGGAATATGTGAATTATATATATATACATGGATCTAGTGTGAAGGCTGTGGATTCGTGGCTTCTGATGTTGTGTCATCTTTTGTAAAAAAAATATGTTATTGTTATTTATTTATCTATTGATATTAATTAATCTATTTGTATTATTATTATTTTATTGTATTGAATTTTGTTTATTTATTTATTTGTTTAAAATGTTATTTGTTTTTGTTTTTGGGGGGGGGGTCTGCCAGGGGGTGGGTTCTGAATTTGTACAGCTGCTTTTTGTTTTGTGCTACTGTTCCCATAAAAAAATCAATAAACAGCTGTTAACAAAAAGAAAGTACATACTACTTTATTATGCTTTATTTAAAGTTGTGCTTTAAAGAAGTATGCTTATTTTGATGTGTTGACTAAATTATTAAAGCACATGTTATGTACTTAATTATAATTTTAACTGTACTTTTGTATTTGATTTTACATTTGATTAAACACTTACCATTTAAATGTAATAAAGTGAAATATTTATTTAATGTGGACATTTTATAACAAATACATTTAAATGCATGAAGTGAAAGTTTCAATAGAAGTTACTTTAAAGTATATTTTAGTTTGCCATGCTTATCAGTAAACTTCAGCCATATTTCAAAGACAACAGAGGTAATTATGAAATTACATATAAAGATAAGTTATACAAGTTGATAAAAAAGCACTCTAAAGTTTAACAAATTTAATGTAATATAAATTTATATATATATTTTCTATAATTATTTTGATTTAATTGCAATTAACATTGGTGTGTTGGAAAACATTGCACTCAATTCACACTTACCTACATATATTTTTAAAGTGTATTATTTCCCTCATAAGTACTATTTTTAGAAGTATGCTTATATGTACTTCTTTTTCACAAGGGATGGAATTAATTTGTTGAAATATTAGGAAGATGGAATAATATGCACCAATAATCAGTGCAGAGTAAAGCCAAAACTTCGGACAATAAATAGGATCAAGATGATTTCATTTTAACTTTAAATGACCTATATCTTTACTAATGTTTGTGTTGAGAAATCAAAGTTTGCCCAATCAATAAAACCGATAGAAGCTCATTTTTCATGTGAGGAAAATACCTCCTCTTGCCCTCACATGAATAGCGAGGCTCATGCCATGCTGGACAAACTCTGTATTGTTCCTTTATCTGAGGAATCTTTGGGCGGTGGCAAAAGAGTAGGTGTCTGAAAAAAAACAAAAGGCTCTGCTAATGAACATGGACATTCCATATTGAGAGGGCAGAGAATATAAATGAGGTTAGATAGTAAACAGACAAAAAGAACAATGATGAAGATGCAAGAAATCACAAGCAGAACAAAAATAGAGTTGTCAACAACACCTGCGTCATAATAATTAACTTCATTAACCCGGCGATATCACTTTTACCCACTTCAAACAAGTTCAAAATCTTGTAAAAGAAACCAAAACATTATGAAAAATTACACTTGAGCACACTTTTTAAATTCTTTAAAATAATATATTTAAGGGTGAACGGAATCCAATGGTTTCTTGACACTTAACTGCATGTTAATTAGAATTGTATTATTCATTTTATATGAAATGTAAATCAACTGAATGATGTACATGGGTTCGAGTTAAATCATTATTTTATATAGTTGACTGTATGGTGAGCTTAACTTGTTATGCTCTTATAAATGTATGTTAAGAAATGGGACCAAAATCACATAATTCCCTCATGCAAACAAGCTCAAGTCTCACATTACTTTTTTGCAGCACAGTCAGGATAACGTATTTCAGTGTGCCCATGGGAAACTCTGGGACAAGTAAACAGGAAGATGCATCTGTTATTGGTCTTCATAGGATAATGTGATTGCTGATATGGTCCTTGTGTTATATAACACAAACCAAAATATATTTTGGTGAACCTGAAGTGATCTCGTCTCTATGCCGTTATTAGAATTGCTAGGCAGAGTGAAATGTTTGCAGACTGCTCTAGCTTCCTATAAACGGTCCAGTGAATAACAACTCCAACTGAATGACATTTAAGAGGGTACAACATCCTTAAAACGACAAAAATCGGCCTTGATATGCCATATTTGAACTTACAGTTTTTTTTGTGAGATATAACTTATGCGTTTCAATAAAAATAGTATTAACAGCGGACAAAAAACAGTACAAGTAACAGTCATTATCCAAATGTCTTTTTGATAAACTTGTCATAGTTTACTTAATGGGATGGTCATGCCCGCAAACCTAAAGAGTGGTTTTGAGAATGAATAAATAGAAAAATGTCAAGTTAAAAAGTTGTGATGACAAGCGATTGCTTTTAAAATTTTAAACCATTTAAGCTATGGTAATTTTGAAATGATGTGAACACATCTGACCTCAGGTGACTTGAAATATATTATAGTAGTTACATGATTTTTACCACTTATTTTTACTTTTCGCCATTTATTTTCATTGTATAGACAAGAGCAGACAGAACCTTCTTCAAACTGTCTTTTCTGTTCCTGCTTTTTATGACCTCTGTATTTTTAATGAGTACAGTATGTCAACAGAATGAGCTACCCCTTTAAATTTTGAGCACATATCAGCCATGGACATATGAAAACAAAGGTTAAAGGGGTCATATGATGCTATTTTAAAGATAATTACTTTGTGTATTTGGTGTACAGAATATCTTGACGTGCTTAAATGTTCAAAAAAATTTTTTTTTTCAAATACTGTACATTATTGTAGTTACTCTATGCCCCGCCTCTCTCAAATGTGTCATTTTCTACAAAGCCCCTCCTTCCAACAAGTGTAGTCTGCTCTGATTGGCCAACTGACCCAGTGCAATGTGATTGGCTGAACAACACAAGCACGTGTCGGAAATGTAACGCCCCTTACCATAACCACGAGCTTAAGCAGGTTTTCTTTTACAGATAAAATGAGCCAAAAAAGAGATTTAACTCAGACTGAAAGTCAAAAATGATTAAATGACCATGAGAAATATTAAAAACGAATGCAATACTAGAAATTGCAAAGTTATGACATGACCATTGGACAGCAAAATGCTTAGTGGGCCAGCAGAGTCAGACAATGACGTGGAGAAGAAAATATTTTAACTGCAAAATAATTAGGAATTAAGGTGTGAAATCACAAGGAACAATTTAGTCTCCAGTGCCACCATTTTACAAAACTGAAACTAGTCTCCAGAACTACAAGGTGTCAGGTTCTCAGAGACTTAGATTAAGTAAAGAATCCTAAAAAATTACCCCTACTTAATAAGAATCACATACTTAAGTGTAGTAAAATACTTGAAGACTGATGTTTTTATAGGCTTTATATGTCAGGGTTCTGTCACTTCGGTCTAGTGTTATTCATGGTTTTGTGACAGAGCCCTGATACTCCCGTCATGTCCGGGTTTCATGTGAGCGCGTGGCTTCGAGTGTGCTCGAGCCGTGCGCTCTCTCGTCTGCGTGCCTTGTTTCATGTTGGAGCGTGGTGTCCGATCCCGGCACTCATGTCTTGAGTTTCGGTTACGTGACGGGGTTCGGACACTCGCGCTCCATGTTCGGTCTCTTTGTGTGAGTGTGCGTGCATTCTTGTTTTATCTTGTGCTGTGTGGCACGCAGCTTGTATATTCATTGGCTGCGTGCTTTCATGTTGTCATGTCTTGTGTGAACACGTGGGCTTATGTGTTTTATCTCAACTTAGTTGCGTGTATCAGTCCCTGTTTTGCCCATGGTAGGTGATCATTGATTTGCTGGCCATGTGCTTGTGTTTTTGTTTTGTGTGAGCAAGTGGTTCTGTCTAGTTTTTCTGTGTGCCATGTGCTCTCATGTGCAAATATTTTTGTCTTGACCCCACCCATTCTTGTTACTGTTTATTGTAATTAATTTTCCCCGCTGCTTTCCTCGTTACCCTCCTCATTTGCTCCCTTGACAATCTCCATGTGTTTACAGTTCCGTGTGGTTCGTTGCCTCTGTCATCGTCGTACGTCTTGTGTCCAGTCCTGCCTTGTACAGTCCTGCCTTGTCCAGTCCTGCCTTGTCCAGTCCTGCCTTGTCCAGTCCTGCCTTGTCCAGTTCCAGCCCCTCCTCATTGTCCGTCCTGCCTTGGTCTGTCCTGCCTTGTTCAGTCCAGCCAGTCTGCCAGTCTGTTTTCACCTCGGGTTGTCCTTTGTTTGTTTTGTTTTATTATTGTTAATAAAAAGCCCTTTAACCTCCTGCGATTGGGTCCTCGCTCTCATCCATTACCGGTACCTGACATTATAGACAGATAAGTTGAGAGTGACTCTTGAAGGACCAGCACCACATCTTATTGTACCACTGCACTGTTTGAAGAATTTATCTTCTAGAATCTGGCAGTAAGTTTTGGGAGTTCATTTGTAGTCCATCTCGAGATTTTATCTGTAAAATAAAACCTGCTTAATAATTATGCACACCTGAATATAAGGCATTTTTCACTTCCAGCCTTCATGAACAATTATATATTAGTTATGAATGATTAAATACAAGATTAATAGTAGTTATTAAGATTGATGTCATTTGGAATTGGTAAATTGTGCTTGGAAAAAGTATGATAATTCTTCCTCTCCCGCTGTTGTCGGTAATGCAGGGAATGTTGTGAGTGGTTGTAAAAGCAGCCAATCAGAATTTAGCAGCCTCGTCTCTGATTGGCAGGAATTATGGCATATTATAAAGCTGGGTTGTGTTGAGCAAAGCGAGCCATCTGCATTTAGAGAGCACTGAGGTTGGGCATCAGGGGAGCAAGCTAATGAAATTTTCCACGTGCAAAAGAGGTCTGCACACATCCAAAAACGTATTTTAAATGCTAAATAATTTTTGTGCGCTCAAAGTACTTTCTTCTTTGCGAAACGAACATTTTCTCCACAAAACGCAGTTCGAACACATGCTCAAAATGCACTTTTGCACGCTCAGAATTGTGGCAGAGATCTGACCCCATGGAAAGGGGAACAGAGTCACATGACAGACACAGTGATGATGCTCGTATGTATTTTCAGGACACAAACCGCGGTTAAGACGATTTCTGATGGGCTGCACACTCTGCTGTGATGTGACACTGTTCCCCTCACACAACGCTTTTCGCGCAAAACTCAGCATTTGAACAGTCAATAGCAAATACTTGAACTAATAACAAAACATACTTACAGTCGCTGATTCAGAAGGGACAGATTGTCATAGCAAAGTCGGAATTTACCCTTTTTTTGTGGGGAAATAGCCTCTGTGCACCGTCAGCCTTGTACTCTACTAGGTTCATGAAACTGTTGTCCATAAAATGCATTGAACAAATTCAAACATTTGGGTTGTGCTGTTGTTTTGTAAGTAAATCTTAACCAATGATTCCTAATTGCATCTACTTTCTAAAGGCCAAATAAAGTGCTTTTGCTTTCGCATAGACACATACAGCGTCTCCCTGACATGGCTGCATCAACACTACTGCAGTTACTAAAACTACGCCTTCTTTTTTTGCGTGAACATTACGCACATATTTCCACATCGTGACATAGACATGTGGGGGCGTGTTTGAATGAGCCGTTCTAGGGGGAGGGTGTGGATGAGTCTTAACTTTTTTAAAGAATATCTCTTTAGGTTTGAGATTTTAGTCTTTGCAACTTTAGGGATCTCATCTGCGCACAAACAGCTTGTAACACTCTAAAGAGAAAGGAAAACATGAATTTTTTTTAAAGATAAATCCAAAGTTCTGTCATGAAACTCTAGATGGCGCAGTCTGAGTCAGAATCTGACATGACATCATTACATGGCACAGCTGATTTATTTATTTATTTTTTATCAGTAGCCAATGAGCTTGCTGCTCAACATTCAAATACTTGGCTAGTGCTTGCTGCAGCAGTTGCAGAGTGCTTCAAAAATCCTCCTCCTTCCCCAGCTCCACCGATACAGATCTGCTACGAGGTGATCCATGTATTCTATATGGGGTTATTCATTAGGGATGGGAAGATTCCCCGATTCGCTCGGTGCATCTGCAAAAAAAGTTAACGATGCGATGCATTGGTTTAAAAAGTGTGCATCTAATACAAGTTGGCATTTGTATCGCAATGCATAATTTCTAACATATTTGCATTGGTAAAAAACTATTGATTTATATATAATTAGTGGATGTGATACACTTTTATTGTTTAGAAATTTACGTGATCTGTGACCAATATTTTATATGTAGATTGATTTCTCCTCTCGAAACTGTTTCTCAAGCGCGTTCTCTCATCACTGCTGTGCGTGAATATGTCAACCACTGTGTTCCTGTGGCTCAGTGATCGAGCATTGCGTTAGCAGCGCAAAGGTTGTGGGTTCAAATACCAGGGAACACACATACTGACAAAAAATGTATAACCTGAATGTACTGTAAGTCACTTTGGATAAAAGCGTCTGCTAAATGCATAAATGTAAATGTCGAAACACTACGAGATCTGAGGAAAAGCGGAGATTTAAGTCCAAAACATGTCTTGAAATAACCTAACAAATCAATCGGGGCTAAAGCGGTTATAAACGACAATGTAAGTTCACACAATTTAACTAATTCGTGCACGCTTATTGTTAATCAGCCCTTAATGTCGATCATGGATCAAATCGATCCACCATGGCAAACAGCGAATATACACTCACTGGCCACTTTATTAGGTACACCTGTTCAATTACTTGGGAACACAAATTGCTAATCAGCCAATCACATGGTAGCAACTCAATGCATTTAGGCATCTGGACAATACACCATGTCACAAAGCTCAAATCATCTCAGACTGGTTTCTTGAACATGACAATGAGTTCACTTTACTCAAATGGCCTCCACAGTCACCATATCTAAATCCAGTACCTTTGGGATGAGGTTGAACGGGAGATTCGCATCATGGATGTGCAGCCGATGTTCTAATCAGAGCCGGCGCCAGGGCATATTCATCAGGGGGGCATTTGAATTTCTAGGGGGGGCACACATCACGCTGTGAGTGTGTGTGACAGGGGGAATCACGCAATTTTACATCTGTGATCGCGTGCAGTTGCTGACGCTCGCTAAAGCATGCAATCGCTTTCTTATGTGCGCTGTTTTATCGGTTTCACTTTCGCTTTCGAAATCGATCACGTTCAGCAAGGAGAGGAGAGTATGGAAAGTGGGGGGCAAAGTAACTAATTTGCTGCGAATTAACCCAACCCCCCCCCCCCCCCCCTTGGCGCTGGCCCTGGTTCAAATGCTATCTGTTCTAACTATAAATGTTACAGCTGTTATAAAACCAGAGAGAAAGGCTTCATGGCTATGATTGTATGTGAGAGAGTCAGTGGTAATATCATTGCGTTCCTATCAGTCAGTGTTATAGGAGCTCAGCTTTATTTCCAATTAAAATAAATAAATAAGGAGACAATGCCCTTACCATCTTTCTGGGCCTTGAACGTGTCAGTTGCATTGCTGTCTATACATGGTCAGAAAGCTCTTGGATTTCATCACAAATATCTTAGTTTGTGTCCCGAAAATTACTAAAGGTCTTACGGGTTTGGAACGATGAGTAATTAATGACAGAATTTTCATTTTTGGGTGAACTAACCCTTTAAGAAGATATTCTAACAATTGTGACCCTTAAACGTTTTGTTAGTGTAACCTGATGTAATGAAGATATTTCAGTCGTATTAAATTAATAATAATAATAATAATAATTTTTTGAAGTTCCCTGACAAAAATTTAGCAGATCAATGTTAAAGAGATGAGGACAGTTCTTCACACAGCAGTGAATGTTCTAGCAGCTCTGAGAGAGTGTCCAGGCCATAGGGTGTGGAGGAGTAATGTGACAGATGATTCAGGGAACGTGTGATGAACAGATGAGGTGGCTGAATGGAGGGGGAGATGGAGAGGAGGATGGGGTCTGTGTTGTGGAGGTGGAACAGTTGTCTTTAATGTCAGCCTCTTCAGAACATCACCAGCAGCCTACACTGAGATTGAGCCACAGCATTCATCCCCCCGCCTCCTGTAGAGTGCTCTCTGTCTCACATTTATCTTCTGAACTTCAAAACCAACTCTATCTTTCATGCCATTTTTATTATTGATGACATTTTAAAATTGTTATTTGAGTGATAATAGCTTTGCAGTTATTGAAATGCATTGTTATAATCAGGGTGCGATTTGTATACTCTGGTGGAAAACGAAGTATACTTTAGCATACTTTTTTTTAAAGTGTTTGTTACAGAAAAAGGTACTTTAAAATAATGCACTTTAAGGTGAACTGAATGCAATGTTTGCAAAACTTGTATGTTGGATATTTTTTCATGCACCTGTCAGTTTTGGGCTTTTTGGTTTTTCATCAATTATTTTTTCTGCCTACAGTACAACCTGAATTCCGGAAATGCTGGGACATTTTATTTTTTAATTTGAATAAAACGAAAAGTAAAATAATTTCAAGTCACATGAGCCAATATTTTATTCACAATAGAACATAGATAACATAAATGTTTAAACATTGTATGCACAAAATGAGCTCATTTCAAATTAGATGCCTGCTACAGGTCTCAAAATTGTTGGTATTGGGCGTGTTTACCATGGTGTAGCATCTCTTCTTCTTTTCAAAACAGTTTGAAGACGTCTGGGCATCGAGGTTATGAGGTTATGAGTCTGGAGTTTTGTTGTTGGAATTTGGTCCCGTTCTTGCCTGATATGGTTTCCAGCTGCTGAAAAGTTCATGGTCGTCTTTGACGTATTTTTCGTATAATGATAAGCCAAATGTTCACAATAAAAGAAGGATCTGGACTGCAAGCAGGCCAATTCAGCACCCTGATTCTTCTACTTCGAAGCCATGCTGTTGTAATAGATGCGGTATGTGGTTTTGCATTGTGCTGCTGAAATACATATCATCTGGAGGGGAGCATATGTTGCTCTAAAACCTTTATATAACTTTCAGCATTCATAGTGCCTTCCAAAACATGTAAGCTGCCCATACCATGTGCACTTATGCACCCCCATACCATCAGAGATGCTGGCTTTTGAACTGAATGCTGAGAACACGCTGGAAGGTCTCCCTCCTCTTTAGCCCGGAGGACATGGTGTCCGTGATTTCCAACAAGAATGTCAAATTTGGACTCGTCTGACCATAGAACACTTTTCCACTTTGAAACAGTCCATTTTAAATGAGCCTTGGCCCACAGGACACGACGGCGCTTCTGGACCATGTTCACATTTGTCTTCCTTTTTGCACGATAGAGCTTTAGTTGGCATCTGCAGATGGCACGGCAGATTGTGTTTACCGACAGTGGTTTCTGGAAGTAGTCCTGGGCCCATTTAGTAATGCCAATGCCAGAATCATGCCTATGAGTAATGCAGTGTCGTCTGAGGGCCCGAAGACCATGAGCATCCAACAAAGGTCTTCGGACTTGTCCCTTACTTACAGAGATTTCTCCAGTTTCTCTTAATCTTTTGATGATGTTATGCATTGTATGATGTTATGCATTGCACCTGTATTTCTCTCCTGCATTGAGTCAAAAATCTCTACTTCAGTAAAACTTACATACACCAGATTTTACAATTGTATTACCATCTATATTCTGAAGGTTTTTACAGAGGGGTTTGTTCATATATTATTATTTTTGTTTTTATACAACATTTTATTCTTTAAAAAATATACATATAATATGTAATATATATACGATCTGCTTCTTCGACAGGAAAATCTGAGGGGTAAGAAGGCGCAAGCGCAGGTCTATGTCAACCACGTATGACGTGGGGGTGGTATCTCACGCCATCAGCCAATGAATTGGCGTGATTGTATAAGGGCTTCAGACAATCGTCACACCTGGGGTGTTACATATATATATTGATGGATTCATTGATGGTTGTTTACACTTTATGGCTTAATAGACCCTTTTAGCCTTTTGACATTTATATTTAACTCACAGACCTGGCTCCACATATTCTATCTTTATATGGGTGCTAAATTCCCAATGGTTGTCCCCCCACTATCAAGAAGAGGCTAAACAGATAAATTCTGGTATACCCTCAGACTTCAAACACATTCCGAAGAGGAGTGAATGACCTAACCTCTCCCCTCCCCTCCGTGCCAGGCACCAATGGCCGGACTTGACCAGTGGCCTCCACAGTTTCAAATACACATCACACACACATAAAGACATTTCCTTTATTTGGACTATGATCAATCAGTTACAAATTGATCTGGTATATCCATGTGTTGTTTGAATGTTTCGTTAGTATATTAACCTAGTTACCACTCGTTATCTGTATTAAGCTCTAAACACTCATATTCAGGTGTATGCATATATCTCTGGTTTAATATCTTTTAGATGTGTTTTTCTTGATATCAAAATGATCTGCTCTGTATTCATAAAACAATTATGTACACTATGTGATCATGAAATGCATCATACTAGTTTTACTGTACTATGAGAAAAACTACACAGATTCTTCACTAGTCATAAAACATGCAAATGAGGTGTCAAATGGGACATAGAAACACTTTCCCGCTGAAACTATGTGCCTTGTTATTGGTAAAACTAACCAAAATGGGTGTTACAGGGAAACCAGATAAAACTTCTCCCACACCCAAAAGGTACTCTCTTTTCTTTACTTTCGGTGCCCTGGAGAAACACATATCACTTTGGAAATCTCACAACTCCCCTTCCGGGGGGAGTCCGAGCTTCTGGCAGTTTTAAGTCCAGTAACTTTGTTGATTCACTTCGGACCAATCAACCCATGGCTTGAATGACGAGGCTTTCACTCCCAAAGGAATTAATCAAGAATCTACGCATTATACATGCACCAGGACATTTTACTCAGCATCAACAAAACCAATGCAAGTAATCGCTTGTTAACTATTTAGATGCGCTTCTAGGCTTCGACCCCTTTTAATTAAGGTGATGTTATTCTCTGATGGTTCTAACAGGTTGAAGTTAGCTGATGTGTAAATCCTGCCACACACGAGCGCTCTCTCTCTCCATGCCTTCCTTGCATTGGCATCTATGTTTAATGTATGTATGTTTGTGTATAGTTCGATGTTGCATGTTCCCCTGTAGTGTAGTTTATTAAACATCCATATGTATGCATACTTGGTTGTCTGTGTCTACTGCTCCCAGAACGAGGTCACTTTAACGTTCCGGTCTTGTTAAATGCTCGGTGAGCAATGTAACAGTAAGGAAATTATTGTTCATGAACAGAGAAATTATTTTCCTTAGAGTCAATAGACGATTCAAGCTGTCCGTATTGCGGACAAAAAAAATATTTTTATTGTACTATTAATGCTACAGTTAATTCCTGATGATGGATATATATAATTGACAACAACCCGTTATGATTAATTATGTTCATCTCACTTAGAGCTAATTCGCTGCATATATATATATATATATATATATATATATATATATATATATATATATACTGTACATATATTATTATTATTACCTGGCTGTTGTCAGTATTTTTTGATTCATGGAGTGATAAAAAAGAGATATCCAAAATCCCCTCTGTGCATTTTTTAGACTAATATGTCAACAAAATAAAAAAATGTGAACCTGCATCCAATGTTAAGATTTTTGTTCTAGAAATGTATGCAAATTAGTGCATATTTAATTAGATAACACCTCCTTTTGCATATGGGCGGAGGTTCTCCGCAGGTCCACAGGTTCTGTCACGGTTACCGGCTGGTGTGCCTTAGATAGCCACCAGAGGTCACTGTGTCTGTGTGTTGAGCACATGGCTTGTTGTTTGTTGTTGGTGCCATGTACTCTCCTGTCTATTGTCTGTCCCCTCCAATCTTGTTACCTAAGCATTGTTTCAGTTGCTCCACCTGTGTCTCCATCGTTACCCTCCTCGTTTGTCTCCCGAATTATCCTCCAGGTGTCTGTAGTCATGTGCTGATGCATTGTTTTATGTCGTGTGTGTTTTATGTCTTACTGTACTGCAGTTCTCTGCCTGTCTGCCTGTTTCCCCCCCTCAGGGTGGTTTTTGTTCGTTTTTGTTTCCTTTTATTATTAAAAGAAAGATAATTCTTCCAGCACTTGAGTCCTCGCCTCATCTCTCCTTATGCACCCTGACAGGTAAGTATGGTGACATGTATTAACTTTATTATTATTGTACCCATGGGGTGTCTCGTCTTAAATTCAATTTTAATGAAATTGTATTATATTTTAAACTAATATTAATTGTAATTATTTGAACTTAAGAGTGTTGTTTGACTTAAAGAAGAAGAATTTACGTAATTTCATAATTGTATTGTCTTTGAAATACGTTTACAATGAGATAAGTGTATTGCCGAATGACAAGCATTTCTGGTAAATTAAAATATAATTTATATGAAAACTTCTTGGAAAAATTGTATGCATTAAAATATTTTGTAATTACAGATTTGTTACATTTCAAATATATTGACTTTAAATTAAATATCGAATCAAAGACTATTACATAGCTGCATTTTAATGCATACAAAAAGATTATGAAAACAAAATGACTTAAAATTTACTTTAAAGTAAAACTTTTAATTGTATATTATTACAAAGTGTTCTTTCAAAAAGTGTGTTAAGAAAGAAAACTGTTCTCTGCAAGTACAGATTTCTAAATATTATACTCTTAAGATTATGTAATAATCACTTTGTAATAATGTACAATTTAAAAGTCCCTAATTTAAAAGAATGAACGAATGAATGAATTAAATAATTAATTAATAAAAATGTTCATTTTCAAATAAATTTTAAGGAATAGGTTTCAAACCACGATTCAGAATCTTGATGATCCATCTGCAGTTTATTAACAACAGTAGACAATACAAACACAAGTCAGTAGACGGGCAGAGTGTCGGGGCAGGCGGCAGGCAGGTCAAGTCGATGAACAGGCTAGAAGGTCGAGACAGGCAGCAGGAATCGTAATCGAGGAAACAGTCTGAAAAATACACAGGTAGGCAGAATAAACAGGGGATAAACGCTCAGTAGTGATCACCGTGGCAAATCAAGACTTCGCACTGAGGTGCAAGGAACACAGTCTTTTATGTGAGAGAGTGAGTGTGTGTAATTGATAACAGGTGCAGGCGATCAGTCCCAGGTATGTGGGAGGAAAGTCCGAATGAAAGCTAGTACTCTGGGGAGGACTCCCTCTGGTGGTGTGAGAGAGAAGGCGCAAGAGCCTCGTTTGTAACAGAGCCCCCCCCCCCCCCTGGGAGCGGCTCCTGATGCGAGGAGGCTGGCGATGCCGGGGTCTACCTCGTGGTCGAGGGGCTGGCTTTTCCGGGTGTGTCCAATGAAACTCCTCTGTGAGCGCTGGGTCGAGAATGTCTCTTGCCTTGACCCAAGATCTTTCCTCCGGGCCATACCCCTCCCAGTCAATCAGGTACTGGAGTACACCGCCCCGGCGCCGAGAGTCGAGAAGTTCTCTGACCTGGTACGCCTCCTCGCCCTCGACCAGAATGGGCGGGGGCATCTGAGTCTCGGCCTCCTCGTTCACCTCTCCCTCTCTCGGACCACCAGCGGGTTTTAACAGCGACACATGAAAAGTGGGAGAAATGCGATAATTGGCAGGCAAATCTAAACGAAAAGAAACTGGTGTTATTTGTCTTAGAATTTGGAATGGACCCACATACCTAGGACTGAGCTTTCTGCAGGGAAGTCTGAGGCGGATGTCTCTGGTGGCAAGCCAAACCCATTGGCCGGGAGTGTATTCTGGACCTGGCCTGTTCCTCTTGCCGTCTTACAGCTAGTTGTAGATGAATATGTGCTCGGTTCCAAGTTTCCTCACTCCGTTGTAACCATTCATTGACTGAAGGCAGATTCGATGGTTCCCCTGACCAGGGGAAGAGTGGTGGTTGATAACCTAAAACACACTTGAAAGGTGTTAGGCCGGTGGCAGGTTTCTGAAGCGAATTTTGAGCATACTCGGCCCACATCAGATATTTGCTCCAGTCCGTCTGACGGTTCTGACAGTAGGTTCTGAGGAAGCGAGTGAGTTCTTGATTCAAACGTTCTGTCTGCCCGTTAGACTGGGGATGGTAGCCGGATGTGAGGCTAACATTAATGTTAAGGAGTCTAAAGAAGGCTGACCAGACTCGTGACGTGAACTGAGGGCCCCTGTCTGATACGATATCCTCAGGTAGGCCGTAAAATCGGAACACATAGTTGCACAGGGTCTCTGCTGTTTCCAGAGCTGACGGGAGCTTGGGCAGGGGTATGAGACGGCAGGATTTGGAGAAGCGGTCCACTACTGTCAGAATGGTAGTATTACCTGATGAGTTGGGTAAGTCTGTAACAAAGTCTATTGCGATGTGGGACCACGGGCGTTGGGGCACAGGAAATGGTTGGTGGAGACCTGCAGGAAGGTGGTGAAAGGGTTTGGACGTACTACAGGCTGTGCAGTTATTCACAAAGGTAGCTGTATCCCTTGACATTGAGGGCCACCAGAACTGGTTCTTGAGGAGTTGAACAGTAGTCGTGATACCTGGATGCCCTGAGCTAGGTGTGTCATGAACTTGGTGCAGAAGTTTGTCTCTGAGTTGTTCAGGAACGGATGTGAGGTGGGGAGGACAGTCTGGAGGAGGTGGGTGCCCTGCATTGGCTAGATTGATCTCCGTTTCAATGTCCCATCGAACGGGAGCAACAAGCAAGCTCTCCAGAATGATGTTCTCCTCCCCCTCGATGTGATTAGTTCTCTCGTCTAGCCGTGAGAGAGCATCCGCCTTGATGTTCTTAGAACCAGGTTGATATGTGACTGTAAAGTGGAAGCGTGTAAAAAAAAGAGCCCACCTAGCCTGCCGGAGATTTAATCGTTTGGCTGATCTTAGGTATTCAATGTTCTTATGGTCAGTTAGAACGGTGAACGGATGTCGTGCCCCCTCCAGCCAGTGACGCCACTCCTCCATAGCTGCTTTCATTGCCAGCAATTCCCGATTCCCCACATCATAGTTTTGTTCGGAGGCAGATAGCTTCCTGGAAAAGTATGCACAGGGAAACATCTTAGCTGGCGAACCATGACGTTGTGAAAGAATAGCCCCTCTACCTGTACTCGACGCATCAACTTCTACGATGAATGGGTGACTGGGATCGGGATGATGGAGGATCGGAGCAGAAGTGAAACTGTCCTTGAGTTCTTGGAAAGCCTGCTTTGCCTCTGTGGACCAGGAGAGCTGCGAAGTAGACCGTCTTGTTAACGAGGTTAATGGAGCGGCCACAGAACTGAAATTCCTGATAAATCGCCTGTAGAAGTTTGCGAATCCCAGGAAGCGCTGTAATTCCTTCAGAGTACGTGGTTGAGGCCAATTGACAACTGCCTTTACCTTGTTATCATCCATGGCTACTCCCTCCTGACTGATGACATATCCCAGAAATGCTATCTGGGTTTGGTGGAATTCGCACTTCTCCGCCTTGACATAAAGTTGATGTTGAATCAAGCGCTTTAGAACAGCGCGCACATGCTGGATGTGTTCGTCGAAGGAATCTGAAAAGATCAATATGTCATCGATATACACCAACACCTTCCGATCAAGCATGTCTCTGAAAATGTCGTTCATGAAGGACTGGAAGACGGATGGACTGTTGGCAAGGCCGAACGGCATAATGCAGTACTCATAGTGCCCAGTAGAGGTTGAGAATGCTGTTTTCCACTCATCGCCCTCCCGGATTCTAATTAGGTTGTATGCTGAGCGAAGATCGAGCTTGGTGAAATATTTGGCTTGACGGAGTTGTTCTAATGCGGCAGGAACTAGTGGAAGTGGATATCTGAATTTGATGGTGATGTCATTGAGACCCCGGTAGTCATTGCATGGTCTGAGGCTGCCGTCCTTTTTCTTTACGAAGAAGAAGCTAGCCGAGGCAGGTGAGGTGGATGGTCGAATGAAGCCCTTTGCCAGCTCCTCCTCAACATACTTCTTCATGGCCTCAGCCTCTGGTTGTGACAAAGGAAATATTCTGCCCTTGGGAGGAGTGCTACTGGGAATAAGTTCAATGGAACAATCACTTGAACGATGCAGAGGGAGTTCTGAAGCCTTTACCTTGCTGAATGCTTCGGGGAGATCAGCATATTCCGAAGGGAGGTTGGCAACCTCTGAGTTCTCCTGAGTGAGAGTGATGGTGCTGACAGTGACAGGTATGCTGTGGCTGATACATTGTTCGTGACAGGCAGAACCCCATTGCTTGATCTCACCCTCCTTCCATGAGATGTAGGGGTCGTGTTTGCGTAGCCAGGGCAGGCCGAGAATCAGAGGATGAATGGGTGAGCTGATTACATAAAACTTGAGGATCTCCTTATGAAGTATGCCGATCTGCATGGATAATTCGTCAGTGACCCTGGATATCCTTCCCTCTCCGAGGGGACGCCCATCTAACGCCTCCACTGCCAAGTATGAAGTACATGGGGTTAGCGAAAGGTGATGTTCATGAGCAAACTCGATAGACATGAAATTGCCCGCTGCCCCTGAGTCTATTAAAGCCTCTGTGGATACAGTCCTCTGGCCAATAAACAATGTCACCAGAATCTTTATACTGGGAAATAGGACTCACCGCTCGTGGAGTAGCTGAAGCGGGTCGAACAGGGCAGGATGATTTCAGATGACCGGCCTGGCCACAGTACATGCATAGATGAAGCCTCACGCGACGCTCGCATTCCTCCGAAGATAGGTGAGTGTATCCTATTTGCATGGGTTCAGGGCTGGAAACGGAAGGTGATGGGTTAAAGCACTGTGAATGAGAGGAACGATGTGAACGCATCAGGTTGTCGATTTGAATGGTAAGTTCGATGAAATCGCTCAGATTTCTCCCCTCATCTCGACATGCTAGTTCAGCCTGTAAATCCACATCGCTTCTTCCTCCAGCGAAATGATCAAACACCTCCTTAAAGCGTTGCAGGAAGAAATCGAAGGAGGGGAACGCTGATCCATCCCCTCGCCAGACTGCTGTAACCCAATCCAGAGCCTTTCCCGTGAGTAGCGAGCAAACAAATGCAATCTTACTTGCGTCATTGGGATACAAGGCGGGTTGTTGAGTGACAAACAGCGAACACTGGAGTAGAAATCCCTTGCACATGGCTGAATCACCATTAAACCTCTCGGGAAAGGCGAGACGAGGACTCACCGGTGGTGGTGGATGGTTCGGGATGTTTACGGGGACATTAGCTTGGGCGGCGGCTGGTGCAGGTGGTGATAAGCTCAGTCCTTGCAGGGTTCTCCTCCGTCAGTGTTGTTAAGCGGGTTAGTTGGTGCTGGTGAATGGCGAGCTGGTTGGCCTGTGCTGAGAGCTCCGATGTGAGCTGCGTGAGAGCTGCTGGATCGCTTTGCGGTGAAGTCTTCTGTGACGATTCAGAAGCTTGATGATCCATCTGCAGTTTATTAACAACAGTAGACAATACAAACACAAGTCAGTAGACGGGCAGAGTGTTGGGGCAGGCGGCAGGCAGGTCAAGTCGATGAACAGGCTAGAAGGTCGAGACAGGCAGCAGGAATCGTAATCGAGGAAACAGTCCGAGTAATACACAGGTAGGCAGAATAAACAGGGGATAAATGCTCAGTAGTGATCACCGTGGCAAATCAAGACTTCGCACTGAGGTGCAAGGAACACAGTCTTTTATGTGAGAGAGTGAGTGTGTGTAATTGATAACAGGTGCAGGCGATCAGTCCCAGGTATGTGGGAGGAAAGTCCGAATGAAAGCTAGTACTCTGGGGAGGACTCCCTCTGGTGGTGTGAGAGAGAAGGCGCAAGAGCCTCGTTTGTAACACATTATGCACTAACCCCTGTAAAGCCACAGTTCCACTTACTTTAATGTATTTTGGTAGATTTAGTCAATTTAACCCAAAGTGACTGAAACTGCATTAAAGGCACCAATTTTGTGTATGGTTGTTCCATAAAAATGAATATGCCCTTGCTTTGAATTATGACCATGCTTTACCAGTTGAGCTACAGGAATCCTAAACTGTTTCTGTAATCTGTAACTTTTAACACTGGGTTTCTATTCATTCATTCACCCACCAACTTTGTACAAACATCTAAGTCTTTTGATCCTGTAATATTTCAGGACAGAACTTTAACAGATATTTGTGAAGCTGAGGGTGACGTAATGTTCAGCAATCATACAGTGTTTAGAACAGCAACAACACATAAAGCATAATGCCAACATCTCTGTGAAACATTAATCATTAAATAAAACATGAATCTCACAGTCTCGTTGGGAGTTTATACACACCTGCAAATGCTGGCCGAGCCTGATGGGAAAAAAAGATCAGGTCCAAGTGAAAGGGTCAAAACCTCAGAGTCTGCAAATCCCGCACCCTGCTTGCTTACACAGAGGAGACATTTCACACATGCCTGTAATGTTCACACTGGCTGGAGGCAGACCGCTCGACTGAAAACTTGTTTGTGTTTCTAAAAACAGGTGTGTGGGGGTGAGGGGGCTTATAATGCCTCTCGTTCTGTAGTTACTGTAGGGATTGCGCTAACTTTAATTTCCCCACATTCCGGTCTTGCTTCGGTGTCTAACACACAAACACATTGCTTATGTGCAGGTTCAGTCTCAATGTTCAGTTTCTCTGATCATATTTGTTCTATGGCACAGAAAGGAGTAGTTCACTCAAAAGTATACAGTATATTAAAATTATACTTACAAAAGAATTCAATCATTCTAATGTCATTTCTGCTGGGAAACACAAAAAAGTTTAGCAGAATGTTGATGCTACTCTTTTCTGTACAATGATATTTGTAATTAAACATTTTATAATGAAATCTAATACATAACAAAAAAAAAACTTTAAATGTAATTATTAACAGACAGTTCAAATTATAATCGTTTACATGTGCTTTAGTTTGATAGTTGAAACAATTAATAGTAAAGCTTTAAAGCATGACATTAAAACAAAATTAATTAAAATGTTTTTTAAAAGTAAACATTTTAAATGAACAAGGGTGAGCTCTCTTAAAGTTGCGTTTCATTTAATTAATACTATGAAATAAAAATATCTGCAAGTAGTTTTTTTTACATATACTTTACATTGAAGTACAGTTCAAGTGTACACTACAAGTGCACACTTCTTTTTCACAAGGGATATAAGACTTACAGCAATATTTTCAATTAATAACAGCTTTTCAGCTAACAACTTGGAATAAAGTACACAATTTGTAAGGATTCGTTTTCTGGTGCTTTTTGTCCATTCTGGAGCATGATGTCTTGAATATTGAATATTATTACTAGAATATTATTCTAAATACTAATACCTATACTATACAAACATGCAACTGCTGTGTCATTAATAGCACTTGGTCAGCATAAAATTACCATATATTTACTTCCTCACAGGAGACTACACAAACCTTAACAATATAAGTAATACATTTGTAATACAGACATGAATGTCCACGTGGTCCAGCTACCACACTGCATCACTTGTAGGAAAGAAATAAAAAACAATCCAAAAACGTATTTTTTTTAAACTTCTCAATAAACAAAAAAAAAGAAAAAAAATAATTTATTTACTGCCATTCGGTAGTTTTTTTTTTTTTTTTTTTTTAAGTTATGCTGACCCAGGCTGCATTTATGTCAGCAAAAATACAGTAAATATTCTTGAAGAGTATTACAAAATGTACAATATTTTCAAAAATTTGAATAAGATATTTTTGTATAAGAATTTTGAATAAGAGTTTTCAGCATCATTTCTCCAGTCTTCAGTGTCACATGATCCTTCAGAAATCATTCTAATATTATGATTTCTGTGTTTGCATACAGAACAACCACAGGCTCAGCACCCTCCTACTTCCACTCACTATTACAAATCTACATCCCCTCCAGAAGTCTGAGATCTGCTAGTGAGCGACGCCTCGTGGTACCATCACAGAGAGGCTCAAAATCACTCTCCAGAACATTCTCGTTCAACATTCCTGGCTGGTGGAATGATCTTCCCACCCCCATCCGGGATGCTGGATCCCTGTCAATCTTCAAGCAAAAACTGAAAACTCATCTCTTTCAACACTACTTGACTTCATCATAAAAAAAAAAAAAAAAATGATTGCCCTTTTTCTATATCTTCATCTTTCTCTTTATCTTTCACTCCTTCCCTTGCTAGCTTGTATTTATTTGAACAATGCCTGAGACTTGGTGTTAGGGGCACTTCCTCTGTTTGTTTGCCTCTTCAAGATTAATCGCTTTATGTATTCCCCAATTGTAAGTCGCTTTGGATAAAAGCGTCTGCAAAATGACTAAATGTAAATGTAAATGATTTGATGCTCAAGAAACATTTCTCATAATTATCAGAATTTTCAGAATTCTCTGATTTATAGAAAGTTCAAAAGGACATAAAGTTTGAAATAGAATTTTGAGTCTTTACTGTCATTTATTATTATTATTAAATGTGTTTATTTGCTGAATTTAAATAAAATACTTAAAAACATACTGACCCAAACATTTTTTGGAACAGAAGTGTATAAAAATGGATATAATTACATTTTCGCTATTTTCTGGTGTTTTCCTTGGACTCAACCCCATCCAAACAGTGTTTGCTAATGCTACAGGAAATAGAAAGAAAACACATATCCATCTAATGTTAATCCATCCTATTCCTTCATTTATGGGCACTATCTATCTGATGGTCGCTGTCTCAGTGGGATTCTGGGTAATTCAGCTGTGATTTTCCACAATTCAAGGTCATGTGCTTCTTTGGCATGGCAATGAGATCAGCTTGTTCATATCCACATCACCCCATGAGAACAGTCCCGTGTGGCAGGGCTGCTGGAGCGCTGTGATGCCATCTCCATAGCCACACCATCGCCCCAGTCTGGAGGCCTATAAATAAAAGGTCTATTCATTGTGAATGTGTGTGTGTGTGTGTGTGTGTGTGTGTGTGTGTGTGTGTGTGTGTGTGTGTGTGTGTGTGTGTGTGTGTGTGTGTGTGTGTGTGTGTGTGTGTGTGTGTGTGTGTGTGTGTGTGTGTGTGTGTGTGTGTGTGTGGTTGGATGGCACATTTGCACACAATTCCCCATTGATTGCTGCTGTATGTGAACATCATGTCGAGTGGGAAGCCTGACTGAGTGACTAACAGCAATCAATTCACATCTACTAATTTGCCATGACGAAAATCCTCAAAAGTTCACATCAGCAACCTTATTCATAACAGCTGTAAGTGTATCATATAAACATTAACAGAGAGGCATGAGGTTAAAGTCACCCTCTGGGTGAAGAAGTATTAATATTCTGGCTCATTGATATAATCAATAAACAAAAATTTAAATGCTAAAAATCTAAATGGACAGTCGCATTCGCTCTTGCTTTCTTCCTGAAGGCATATCATGATCTATATAGTTCAAGCAGAAAATAGTGACATGTTGTTATAAGATAACTGTCAGTCCTGTGTCCCCCGTGTCTTGTGTTTCCACGTGTTCACTGTGGCCCAGTTTCTCCTTCTCGTTAATTGTTAATTTTATTCCAGGTGTGTCTAGTCTTTAGTCCCTTAATTGTCTGTGTATAATAGCCCCAGTCTGTTCTGTCTTCCTTTGTCGGGTCAACTTCATTGTGTGTGTTTGTCTCCATCAGTTTCCTGTGTGTATTACCCCAGATTGGATATTATTAAAGATTGTTGAACTTTAATCCCCGCCTCCTCCCTGCTTCCTGCACAGCTTATGACAATAACATCCACCAATCGAGGAAGTGACCTCATGAGTCCTACATTAAACTTTGTGTGTTACACAAAGAGTTGTCTTAAATCACAAGCTCTTTAAACTATCATCACACTTGAATACTCAAAGTGATTCAATGAGTTAATGTACACAAATAGGTCAAATTCCCTCTGGAATTTCTTCTGCCTATGAAAAGAACAAATCCAGCTAATGTTTAAATGGAAACAAGATTTGACTAGCAAAAGAAAGCATTTGCATAGTCGCAAAACAAAAAGATACGCACCAGTTAGGAAATATGAGTGGGAAAAGTGAGAAATTCCTCACAACTATCAACTAATCTCTAATCTAATATAACCAATTCATTTGATGAATATATATATATATATATATATATATATATATAATTACGTCAAACAAAACTCAGCACTACAATGGCAGTAACAAATTATGTTAACAATTTTTTTAATTTATCTAAATTTATCTCAAATAATGTGTGTTTTTTACATTCAAATGGCTTTTACTGCATACTGTACAATACATCAGGGTATATTGATAATTCACAATCATTGTTGACTGTTGATCACATTTAGACTGTTGATTTCACAAAAGCTTAGGGCAAACTGACAGCAATGTCTCTCACATCCTGCTTATGCAACCACTGAGTTTAACTCAACTTAACCTGAGGCTCCAGAGTGAAAGCGGATACAGCCAGAGACAGAAGGACATGAAGAGAGCGGGAATGGAAAAGAAGACGCAGAGAACAACAGCATCACTGAACTGTGCTGCAGATCTTAGACCTCAAGGCAACATAGCTGATTCTGAAGCAAATGCACTGCAAAAGGCAGTAGTTAAAATGCCTTATGGTCTAAACAGCCACAGAAAACTGTGTTGCAATAAATGGGGACATCGAGTGTCTCTTGAGAGTCTCATAGCAACCTCAGAGACCCAATTTCTGTAGCGGCAGTGCCCAATAAAACTTTGCCTTGACTAGGTCACCCAAAGATATCCCATTCACATTCAACTGTCCATTCAACGGCTCATAATCAGCACTCACTCCGCATGAATTCATGCAGAGTGCAAAAACAGATTTTTGCTGATTGCCGAATGCTATATAGTCTGCATTGCTGTAATCCCTCATATATGATGACATTGCATAATGACATGAACAGCACTGTGACTGCAGTGGAGTCATTCAGATTCCTGGGCACCACCATCTCTCAGGACCTGAAGTGGGACAATCACATTGGGTCCATTGTGAAAAAGGCCCAGCAGAGGCTGTACTTCCTTCGCTAGCTGAGGAAGTTCAACCTGCCACAGGAGCTGCTGAAACAGTTCTACTCTGCCATCATTGAATCCATCCAATGCACATTATATAACTATCTGGTTCAGCTAAGCTACCAAATCTGACCTCAGAAGACTACGGAGGGTAGTCCGGACTGCTGAGCGAATCATTGGTACAACCCTCCCCACTCTCCAAGAACTGTATTCATCCAGAGTGAGCAAAAGGGCTGGTAAAATCACTCTGGACCCCTCACATCCAGTCTTTGAACTTTTACCGGTCTGTCCACTGTCTATCAATACCTTAGTGATTACTTGGAACACCCTAGAAACCACATAGTAATACTATATCAACAACCCAAAACACCTTAACAACTGCAACTCCCTAGCAACTATCTCAAGTACCTTAGCAACCTTACAGCAATGTCCTGGACAATAATAAAGAACACCATAGCAACTGCCTAGCAACCACACTCTGCCTATTCATGCCATAGGGATTACTCATACTTTAGCAACCACATAGCAACACCCTGGCAACAACCTAGCAAACTTAGCAAAGGCCTAGCAACTGTCTAGCGACCATATGTGAATATTATAGCAAAATAATTTTATAGCAATATTATAGCAAAATAATGTTTTAGTGGTGAGTTTTGCAAAGGCAAACTTCACTGATATCATCTTTAGACAATCCAGCTGCTATATTTAATATTTACGAGAACAGACATGAAACAGTTCTACGTCAAAGAGCAGATTTTCTAGCGTTGTTCCTGCAACACTGAAGCATGATTCCTCAGCATGCTGGGTCTCAGGTCTTCATAGTCATCACACAATTCAATAACAATGTTATTATTTTTTGTGCTAGTCAAGATTGTGAGGAGGAGTGAGGAATGTGATTAATGCTTTGCCTCTAATAAAATTAACTGTTTTGATGCTCTACTTTAAGGATTTAAAATGTTGGATATGCTCATATGCTAGTGTGCTTATGGCCATGTACACGCTGTAAAATATCAGGAGTGACAACTACATTTAAATACAATAGTGAATCCCCTAAATTATAGTCTCATGTGTGTATGGAACAGAACATGCTATCGAAACTGCGATGAATGATATTCTGGTAACCATGGCATCATTTTGCCCTTTGGTATGCACTGTTTTTGACCAAAGCAATGTTACAGTATCTACAGAATCTTTAGTCACCTCACGATCCGATCCGATTCTGATTCTGGGAGTCACGATCCGATTCCAGAACGATTCTCGATCTACTCCCCCCTTATTAATTAATTTGTTTACTGACTTGAGAATCTTAAAATCCTTACATTTACATATCCTTACATAAGTAATTAAGTACATTTTAAAATAATAAAAATTTTAAACAGTTGTGTGTTAAGAATTTTAAACTAATATAACTTACAAACATACAAGCAAGCAGCATATAATAAAGAGGAGCATAGAAACATATAAAAAAACAAAAACAAAGAGTGCTTTCAGTATTTAAGGTTATCTGAACATTTTTAATTCAAGAAACAGTTCATTGACAAGTTCAATTTGAACCCTTCCCAACATTTACTGTATGGTTTTGAGATCCAACTTTTCACACTGAGGACAACTGAGGGACTCATTTGCAACTATTACAGAATACTCAAACGTTCACTGATGATCCAGAAGGAAAAACCATGCATTTAGAGCCGGGGTGTGAAAACTTTTTGAATTTGAAGATCAAGGTAAATTTCATTTGTCCTCTGGAAAACATGTAAGTATCTTTTGTAGCTTCTGAAGTGCAGTACTAAATGAAAAAAATATGCTATTTAGGCAAAACAAGGAAAATATACACATCTTCATTCTGTTCAAACGTTTTCACGCCCTGGCTCTTAATGCATGGTTTTTCCTTCAGGAGCATCAGTGAGCATTTTAATCTTATGTAATAGTTGCAAATGAGTCCATCAGTTGTCTTCAGTTTGAAAAGTTGGATCTCAAAACCATACAGTCAATGTTGGGAAGGGTTCAAATACACAAAAATGCTGGAAAACCAAAGAATTTGTGGGAGCTGAAGGATTTTTCCGAAGAACAGCAGGCAGTTTAACTGTTCAGGACAAACAAGGGACTCATTAACAACTATCACTAAACAAACAAACAGCTGTGGATCATTCAGGTAACAACACAATATAAGGAATCAAGTGTATGTAAACTTTTGAAAGGGGTCATTTTTTTAAATCCAACAATTATTGTACAATTAAAATTATTGTACAAATCCAACAACATTGTACTAGTGTACTCATACAAAATTCTATGACTTTTACTCCTACTTCTGTCATTGACCATTGCTTCAACTCTCATGCAAATTGTGCCCATTGTAAGTAGTCAGTGTTTATATCAAAGTTTATATTAAGTCCATAGTTTTTTATTAACCTTAACATATTAACAGTACCTTAACAGTCTCTTCCCGTTCTAACAGGACATGATATCTATCCACACCTCATAGTCTGGATCTATGGATACATGTATGGATCTCAGTGTAAGTGTTGAAGCAAGTTTCTTAAAGTCCTAAATGTACCAAAGGGTGTCTTTCCACTCATTGACGTCTCCATTTAGCATTGGGGCATAACATAATAACAAGAAACTGTAAGCACGAGAGAGTTAAAAAACACTGTGTGATGACATGTATCCATACTGTCTGGCTCGGCTAATTCATCCACAGCACCTCAAGCACTGTGATGTCAAGTTCTGGCATTTAAATGAAAGATGTTTTCATGAATGCATGAAAGGCCTATTTCAATGTGTGTGTACGTCTGTGACATTTGTTGTTTACTTTCAAACCCGTCTGTACCCCAGAGTTGTTGCCACGTGATGTTCATATGTGTGTGTATGTGACGTTAGTTTGTGACGTGTACATTCTTCCTCCGCTGGGACACTCCAACTGCATATTTCACATGAACGTGAAACACGACCTCACTACGATAGTAATTATTTGTGAGAAGACAAGAGGAGGCAGAGGGAGGAACAGAAACAGTGATACCCCTGGAGATATCGTTCTACCGACTCAGGTATCGCAATGCATTGTTCCCTTTGTGAATAATGAAGAGGTGCTCTCCACTTTTCTTTGTCAGAAAGTTCCAGAACAGCCCTCTCTTATTGTCTCCCTTTCATTTTCTGAACGAAGTTCAGTATAGTACAGTGTTTTATTCAGGAGCATAAAACATATGGCAAATCTGCTGTGGAACTCATAAGAAGATATTTTTGCTTCAAATGTTTTTGTAAATTATGAAAATGATGAAAGGTGAATTGGGTGAACTATTCCAAAAAAGAAGCACACAAATATTTTTAAATTATGAAAATGATGAAAGGTGAATTGCATACTTTCTTAGTGCATATTAGTGAAAAAAAATATATTGTGCAAACCAAATGTGATGTTTTCAAACAATGAATTGCATGTTAATTGCATTTAAATCAAAATGTATTATAGTATAAGTGTATATTAATCACAATTAGCTGAAATTTAGAGTTTTTTGACTGACTCTATTATATGACTCATTATAGTATTTAATGCTTATATTGTCTATTGAAGATATTCTGAAGAATGTTAATAATGAAACAGTTGAAGACATTGACTTCCATAGTACTGAAAAAATACTATGGAAGTTGATGGCTACCATCAATTGTTTGGTTACCAACATTCTTCAAAATATCTTATTTTGTGTTCAACAGAAGAAAGAAACTCATACACGTTTGAAACAACTTGAGTACAGTTAATGATGACAGAATTTACATTTTTGGTTGAACTAAATTTTATGTCAAAAGCATTTAAATAGATTTGTAATTACACATTTTTAAGTGATTAAGTTGCAATTTAGTGCATTTAAAATATTTTGTTACATATTTTTAGCATTCGCCAAAATTACGTGTTATCATTCGCGCAATCACTTGGTGGATACTCGGCTGGGTGCATGCAGTTGATTTTATTTTAGGGTTCGTAAGGTTCATGAAAAACCGGAAAACGCCATGACCATTTAAACCAGCAATTTCCAGGCCTGGAAAAGTTTTTTAAAAGTTCCAGCCTGGAAAAGTCCTGTTTTTTTAAAAGTCATGGAATTTTATTTAATCACAAATCCTGTATAATAGATTAATTTAATCAGTTCCTGAATTTCACTCTTTCCCACATTGCTTTTAAGTTTATAATTAGGGAAATTCCTGCAAACATTTATTAAATATAGTAGGTTAAGTAAATAATTCCCACAGCACAAATTATCAGATTAATATCAGTAGGAAATTCCTGAAAACCAAACTTGAGTGATTAAGCTAGTACCGCGTCTTGTAAATAAATTACCACAAATTATCAATTAAATCAGTCATTTGAAAAATGGGCTTAATCATCGCATCTCGTTTGTATAACAATCTACTGCACTCTGATTCAAGACCTTAGCTCACATTTCGGGACAGTTGACAGAGCTTTCACTTGCTTAATCGGGCCATTGTTGCATCGTCACAAAAATGTATAATTTGCACATCTTTTGAAAAGTATTTTTAAGCCATTTGGTACTCGTGCACTCCAGAGGCTGTATTCTGTGCCTCTTTTTAAAGTATCTTTAAGTCATGTCCAAAGCGTACTGCTCGCACTCCAGAGGCCTGTACCCTGTGAGGGTCACAGTCATGTCCAAAGCGTTATTTTTCCTAGTTTGTAAAGCCACCCTGTAAGTCATATTAAGCCAAATACACATTTTTCTAGTTTGTTGAGTTTAAGCAGCCAAATACACACAAAATTATTTCAAAATGGCAGTACCGTTGAGTATCCTCATAAGCAGTTGTTTTGTCTTAACTAAATGTAAACAGTTGAAAAAGGAAAGTACATGTGTATTCGTGCATTTGGTCTTGTGACAGCAGTTAGGGGCTGTTCACATGTCGCGTCTTTTGCGTGCTCAAGTTCATTATTTCAAATGTAGATGTTTGGTTATCGCATTCCTAATAGAATATCTTTCATGGAATATATCATATACACTCTATAGGTCAGCACAAACATCTTTCATTGGCACATGACATATATTAATAATAATAATAATTCCTTACATTTATATAGCACTTTTCTGGGTACTCAAAACGCTTTACAATAGAAGGGGGGGATCTCCTCATCCACCACCAATGTGCAGCATCCACCTGGATGATGTGACGGCAGCCATATTGCGCCAGAATGCCCACCACACCAGCTTATTGGTGGAGAGGAGACGGAGTGATGAAGCCAATCAGTGTGTGGGGATGATTAGGAGACCGAGATTATATTTGATATTCCTTTCAAATCGATTTATTCCTAGAAATTATGAGAAAATTGTTACATAAAAGCATTTTATGTTGAGAAAAGTTGTGATGGAAACAAATTTTCCAAGCCAATAATACTTGCTGGTGAAATTTGGATAATTTACTTGGTTACTTTCCTGGAAAAAAAATTATCAGAAGAAAAGATAACCCTCCAAGTTTTTGAAAGATACATTGTGAGATAAAGAACCACATATAATTATCATTTTTTTAGACTATTTCTTAACTAATTAAGTTTAAAAGTATTATTAATGTAAACATAATCTATCATCTCTAAACCACCATCTACTCCTTTGCCTGATATAATGTCCTTTTTTAACTGGTTATATTTATTTTTCCATATAAATTCTAAGAAGGATTTATTGATATCTTTGGAAATTGCATCACTAACATACGTGGAAAGAGCAGGGTAAACAAATCTAGAAAGGCCTTCCGTTTTGGACAGTAATACTCTCCCAAAAATGGTAAGATCCCTTTGTAAACAATTATTCAAGATATGTTTAGTTTTCTTGATCTTTGACATAAAACTGAACTGTTCACAGGTAATTTTATTTTTAGAAATATAGATTCCCAGATATTTAACAGAGTCTTTTACTGGTATGTTTTCAATAGATAAGTCTACAGAATTGTGTATGGATAAAATTTCTCATTCATGAAGATTAAGCTTTAGAATAAGAGATTTAGTAAATTTGGAAATAAAATCCAGGGCTGTATTCACTTGACTTTTATCTCTCAAAAATAAAGCAGTGTCATCT
The DNA here is from genome assembly GCA_027422405.1 of Ptychobarbus kaznakovi. Classification (NCBI taxonomy): domain Eukaryota; kingdom Metazoa; phylum Chordata; class Actinopteri; order Cypriniformes; family Cyprinidae; genus Ptychobarbus; species Ptychobarbus kaznakovi. Next base: position 20,718,103 of record CM049802.1, on the reverse strand, counting down.
GCCAATTGGGAAATTTTGACTTCTCTGTCAAATATTTTTAATCCCAAAATACTTTGATTGTTTACAATTTGAATAGAGAGAAATTCAGCAACTAATAAAAACAGAAAGGGGGAAATCGGACAACCTGGTGTAACGAGGTATGTATATGGGGAAGGAGGAGGCGGGAACCGCGAACATTCAACAAGAATTTAATAGACAGAAACAACAGAAAAGCGGCAGCCCCTCAGGACGACTGCCGCACACAAAACATAAACTAAAATTCCAGGCCTGGTCCTCTCTCTCCTTCCACTGTCGTCACTCCTCCTTTTATCCTTCCGTAGCTCCTCCATGGGACTCGAGACCGGTGAGTGGCGCAGGTGTCATTCATTAGCAATCACTCCACCGGCCTCGCTCCGTGCCCACGGCTCTCGGCCCCGCCCCACTCGTCACACTTGGCATACACCACGACGGATTCCAAATCTTTTAGAGGTTCCCGTATTCAGAATAATATAACTATTAATATCATTGAAAAACATTTATATAATATCAATTAAATTATTCCCAAACCCAAAAACTTTCAGAGAGTGAAGTAAGAAGCCATGTTCAATTGTATCGAAGGCTTTACAAAAATCTAAACATAAAATAAGAGCCCCTGACTCTATCTGGTCAGAATAGTCTAAAAGGTCAAAAATAAGACAAATATTGTTACTAATGTGTCTATTTTTCTTAAAGCCTGTTTGAGATTCATGAATAATTTGATCTATTCCTGATTTTAATCTTCTATTAATGCAATCAATTTGTAATCTGTATTCAAGAGAGTGATAGGTCTCCAGTTATCAATTTCCAAGGGATCCTTATCTGGCTTAGGGATCAGGGAGATTAAGTCTTTTTTCATAGTTGTCGCCAATTCCTTCTTTTTAATAAAACCATTGAACATTAAGAAAAGTGGCTCTTCTAAAATATAGCAGAAATGTTGGTCAAATTCAATTGAAAGCCTATCAGGTCCTGGACTCAAACCTTTTTTTCATATGTCGGAGAGCTAACTGTAATTCTTCTCTTTTAAGAATAGAATCACAAATATTTTTAAAGTCAATATTTATCAATGGAATAACATTTTGAATATTATCAGTAAAAACTTTGCAGATATCATTATTAAGGTCAGATTGGCATAATTTGTTCATAAAAATAGCTAACAAATTCTGAAATTAATTTAGGGTCCTCGCATATGGAGTTATTAATACATAATGCTGACAATGATTTTCTCTTAAAATATTTTTTTTTTCAAGGGCAAAAAAAAATGCTGTTTCTCTCGCCCTTTTCAATACACTTAGCTCTTGAGCACACGAAAGCTCCATTAACCTTGTTGGTATACAAGTCATTAAGTTTTGCTTGTAAAGAATGGAGTTCACTATCCTGTATTGGGACAGAGTCTGAATTTTCCAAAGATTATCAATATTTATCCAGCAATTCTATTTCCATGTTGTCTCTATCCTTTTTTATTTCCTTACTTCGTTTAATAGCCAAATGTCTGGATTTAAATCTAAATATCTCCCATCTAGAGACAAAATCTGTCATCTCTGAATTAAATATATCAGTGGCTAAAGCTTCAATATTTTTTATGAAAATTCTGTCTTCTAAAAGAGAGTTGTTAAATTTCCAGTAGCCACGGAGGCTATTAGAATTCTGATCAGTCTGCAAGGACATTTCAATTAAGAGATGATCCGTAAAAGGAGCATAATGATGGAAAAGTTTTGAACATGTTGTAATAGATTGAATGAAAAGAGGAATAAAACAATGCTTGATTTTAAAGAATTTGATACTTTGTTCCATGTATATTCATATGCATTGTTATTGAACTAAGTCTTTACATAAGGAATCAATGATATTACAACTTTGAGAGTGGGAATGCATTTTCTGTGGAAATCTATCCATAAAAACATCAGGAACTTCATTAAAGTCGCCAGCAATTATTAACTTGGCATTCGGGGTTGTTTTCTGCATGTTACATAGTATGACAGAAATATTATAAAAAAAATAACTGTTCGCAGTGTGAGAGTTAAATCCACAAATATTGCAAATTAAAAATATGGCATTTTCTGATTTAACAGTCAGCATAACCCATCTACCATCAGGGGAAGACTTGGAATGAACAATATATCCTTTAAACTTATGAATCAGAACAAGAACACCAGCTGAATTATTTGACCCATGACTAAAATAAATCCTATCGCCCCATTGAGCTTTCTAAAATTTTGTGTCAGCATCAGAAGAATGCGTCTCTTGTAAAAAAATCGAATTTGCATTATAGCGTCTACAAAAAAGGAAAATTGCCTTTCTTTTAGTGTTGTCTCTTAAGCCCCGCACTTTTAAATAATTTTCAAATGATTAAACTCAAATTTGTCCATGACATATATGTAAATAAAAAATTACCCAAAAAATTACAGGAAAAAAGGAAGAAAAAGGAAAAGTGTGATCCCAAAGTACTCTACACACTTAACTTGGAACTGTTGTAATGCTGTTTTGTATAAGAAGAGTTTTATAATCATTGGAATGTGGTCAAAAGCCCTTAAAATAACGGCAACAATTCAAATAGGCAGACATGTGCAGAAAAAGTCGAACCTGGAGTGCAGTTCAGTCGGAAACTCTAAAAGTCATTTCAAGGACACTCTGCTGAACTGGCAGCGATTCTCTTATTGTTAATAACAGCAAAGGGACCGTTGAAACCGGCCTTCTTCCCTTCTTTTTGAGCCGCCTGGACAAGTGGCCAGAGTTTATTCCGACTTTCAATGTCCGCCTTGGAGATAATTTTTTGATGTGGAGACCATTCTCTCTAAGGTAAATGGAACTCTTGGCTTCCATCCAAATGATTTTGCGGTGTCTCCTTGTCACGAAGCAAATGATGATGTGACGCAGCGAACCATCCGATAGTTGTTTGTTTACACGGTGAACCACATCCACAGCTTCCTCCAGTTTATCCTTGATCCGCGGGACCACCCTGGCCAGATGACTGATGCCAGATGACTGTCATTCGAACTTTTTCGTCTTCACGTCATTTTACTCCGAGTAGTTTCAAACACCATCTGCGGCTATACCTTTCTTGTTCTTCCACTCTGGGCTTAAGAGCAGCATTTTCCTGTTGCACGTGTTGTATCGACGATTCGGGCCTTACCGATCTTTTCCCCGTGAGAGGCAACATCTGACAGGAGTCGATTAACAGTGTCAGACCAAGAGTTCACCGCAGCCTTTGTGACCTCAATGGAGCTCTCAATGAGAGTGATCTTTTGAATAACCGAATCTTGTTTGGAATTCATGGACTGGATGGCGTTGAAAATCTCAGCCAGTGATACATCGTTACTATCTTTTTCTTTTTCCCAGGGGGACTTTTGCTGGGAGTTGCGAGCAAAGGATCATTAAAATCCCTTTCGTAATCATGTGTGACAAGAGAGGCATCTAAACATTTGGATTCATCCATGTTTTGGCCTAATGATTCGCTTGACAATTGCCTGTCCAAGTTCCACAAGGTTCGCAGGTTCCTATTAACACGTTTCTTACCCATTAACTATCTGAAGGTGGATTACAACTCGTATTAACATCCGGAATCAAAATAATACAGCTAAACAAACCCCCAAAGGGGCATAATATGACCCGTTAACTAAAATGTATTCTTAAACTGAAGAAATACATCTACTCAACCAGACGCCATCTTGGCTCCCTTAATGGGCAGTTTTCCATGTTTTGCAGCTAGCGCTGTGACGTAATTGTGACGTCTGCCCTACATGACCCTAGTTACCTGTGGTTGGCCTGTGGTTTTTTTCCAACATTATTGCAACCAATATTTGGAATTTCATCGTGTGATGTTTAGAATTGAAGAGTTCTTTTCCAAAACGCGATAAACGCCAAAAAAAAAAAAAAATGAGTTTGTCATGCCATTTTGCTGTGTACTGAACCTATTCACTGCTCCATCAATGTTTCATGCCAAATCGCTATATTTCCTTGTTTAAAATGTACTGCAAGATGCAGTTCCTTTCCAAACCGCTATAAGCGCCGAACCTGTTTTTAGCCTAAATGCGATATGCACTCACTCAGGTGGTTCGTCACTCAGGTGGCGCGTTAATACCCACTGTGGGATGTCAATGTAACAGATGTGTATGCCAGTAAAGGCGGTGTGTAAACCTCACTCTCCTGACCTCAAAAAGAGGCGCTCGAGCGACTGACACTAGAGGCTGTAGCCTTTGGCGTTCCTTGTTAGAGCGCCTGCCTCCCGCACCGGAAACCCGGGTTCGAGACCCGCTCGGTGTGATGGTGCGGACCCGGGGGGGTTACATCAACACAAGGCTGGTGCGACCGGTTTATAGTATGAGTCCCTGATATCATATGTTGCATGTTCTCTTTTTTTTTTTTTGACATAAACCAACATTTAAAAAAAAAAGGATGGATTTGTAGCGTTTTGAAAAAAAAAAAAAAAAGCTTTGAATTTATAATCGACAATATTGTTGTTTCATTTAACAATCATTGTTTAACATGTTCAGACTGAGCCAACAGACCATTTTAACAGGATAAATTGAATATTAACAAAATGTATGGGTCTAGGTAAAAAAATGTCATTTTCATGAAAACTATTAAAATGGATTTATAGCGTTTTGGAAAAGAGCTCTTCAATTGTTTTTCTCCATTGCTTACATGTGTATCTTTGTCTTCTTTGTCTTATGTGCACAAATTGTACAATTTTATTTGTTTGTGAAAGAAAGAAAAAACATTTAGTTTTTAACAGACATTGCCTGTTTGGGCAAAAAACTGATTGGAACATCGACATAATCATATTGCCATAGGCTACGTGCATGCATGTTAGGATAATTACAAAGCAGAGCAAATGGAACTCTACAGAAAAAGGCAAGTATTTTACCTTTTTTATTATTATTCATCGTAAACTTACCTATGTTGTTTTCAAGGCATACAGCAAGTATAGCCTATATGTAAAGAAGCAAAACAAGCGTATTAATACGGGAAATCAGTCGTACGGCCACTGCTCAGTTCAGCTGATAGTAGGGCTTACACCAGTTCACCATGAATGGATATAAATAAAGCATTTCCTGTTATTCGTGTTATTTGCAGAAATGTTAGTTTCTCCAACATTTGAAAGACATAGACTATACTCAACAAACGAAAAGAAGATAAAGGAATATAATCGGACCTGGGACTCGAACTCGTGTCACTAATAGCAACTCTGCATTGTTAAAATGAATACAGACCACCGCACTACAGAAACATGATGAATGCAATATACAGCTAACTGCATTTCACAAACACAAACAATAATACAATTGTACAATTTGAGCACATAAAAAATCTAAACATCACACGATGAAATTCCAAATATTGGTCGTAATAATGTTGAAAAGAAAATTCAGGGTCCTTAAAGCGGATCGCCATTCAGATCACCATTCTACACATGTCTGACTCCCTACTTCATTCATTCCATAGGTAAAATGTACAGATAGGCGTGTGCGCATTTGTGAGTTAAGGCCACGGAATGACAGTCTCGAAAGAATCCACAAATACAAAAGCACCTATTTATAGACATTCTTAATGCAGAACACTAATTCAAAGGACTAGCGATTTGTTGTGCATGAAATAAGGGGTACAACAGTATTTGAGGATCATTATGTGAGCAAAGAAACAATAATGCACTTTCTTTTGCATTGATTGCGTGTGTGTGGATCTCTGGCGTGCATTTCTGGATTGTGTGTGCGTGTGTGTGGATCTCTCGCGTGCATTTCTGGATTGTGTGCATGAGTGTGGATCTCTTACGAGCATTTGTGGATTGTGTGTGCGAGTGTGGATCTCTTGCGAGCATTTGTGGATTGTGCGAGCATTTGTGGATGAGTGTGGTGCTCTGGACGTGCACGTGCATTTGGGAGGATTTGATACTGTTTTCACTCCATACTGTTTCTAATTCCTTTTTTTTGTTTGTATGTAGGCCTACGGATTTAATTTATATTTTTATTATATTTAGTCTTTTGCCTCAAATGTTTGTATTTAGCGGCAATAAACTTGATTTGCTGTCAAGGCAACCAGTAGTGAGAACACCCACTAGCAGCCTCATCGCCAGCCCCTGGCGACATGCAGAGTGTGAACGCAGCTTAAGAAATGAGCCTTATGCAACTCATTTTAAGTCTCATTTCTTAGTCTTACTACCAATATCATCGTAGCATATTCAGTCTTTGGACTGTGGTAACAGCATGCTTTGTTTGCACATGACTAGTTCCGGTGGGTTGGAACCAGACCCCAGCCTGTCAAAACTAGATCCCCTCAACTACCAGAGAGAGCACACCGGATTATGTTGTTAATGTTCTCTCTCCCTCTGTCAGATTCCACATGTTCATAGTTGTTTTGAGGGGTGGAGTGTATGAAGGGTCTCCAAAATAGAGCCTTCCCTGTCCACACAGCACCTGCAGGGGTCACAACTTTTTCTTTCTTTAGTTCATCGTTGACGGAAACTTATGCAAGAGCGGAGTGTAAAGTAGAAACATTTGTGCCTTGTAATCTCAATGTAATGCACTGACCTTCCGCTTGCCAAGTAAGAGAGATGGCTCATTTCCCCAGAGTGCATTGAGGCAGACTGTAGAGCCACAGATTGTAATTGGAATCATTAAATGTCTCCTCCCTCACCGATACGCTTGATTTAGTAAGTCCTCCTGCTTCTGCTCAATGGAGCATTTGTGTTGCTTCCAAAGAAAACAAGCTGCACAAGGTAACAACAATGTGAAAAATGGTCAACAGACAGGCAGGTTTAATCAATATTTACCACAACACATCACATCAAAATACTGCATAATATTGCAAAACCAATCATATCTATTCTAATTTTAAGAATTTCATCTTTAAAAAAAAATACATGTAATAATGGGGAAGTTGTTGCCTGATGGTTAGAGACTCGGACTAGTAATCCAAAGGTTGCGAGTTCCAGTCTTTATAGTAGGAAATACCAGACATGTTCACAAGTCTCTGAGGTCCAAGTCAAGTCTCAAGTCTTTGAGGTCAAGTCTAAGTCAAGTCTCAAGTCTTTAAAGCGGAGTTCAAGTCACATCTCAAGTCTTTAAAGCAAAGTCCAAGTCACAGCTCACGTCTTTGTTCTATTTATTAGCAACAATTCTTTCAGCTAGTTATTGAGGCTAAGTCAGTTTTGAAATACGGATTTCACGATATGATTTTCTCAACAAAAAAACTAAAATCTTCCTTTGTATTCAGCAGAACAAATACATTCATACAGATTTGGAACTTCTTGAGGGTGAGTAAATGATGAGAATTTTAATTTTGGGCGAACTATCCCTTTAAGTCTAATAACACTGTGAACAGCACAAACTGGGCTACAATAATATGTTAGCAGCATTTATGTACATTATTGTGTTTTTGAGAAAGCAACATTTATTCGTGGTCACTGAAATAAGGCCATAAAACCTTTGTTTCTGTACAGAACATTTGTTTACAAGACTTTTGAGAACTTGATTTTATAGTCTAGAGTTTTTGCTTCAAAATGATATGAAAATCATCTTATTTACTCGCTCCAGAAAACAATATATTGATTTAAATTTTCTAAGACACTTTTTGAGTAGAATGGGTCTATGCGAGAAGGCGTGAACTGTCATTATTAATGCAGTGATTCGTACCTGAGAAGACAAAGGCCCGCATCGTTTGTACTGATGAACACTGAGAATTAAACATTAACACACATTTATGCCAAACATCCATTCATAGTATTAACCCTAAAACTAAAGTTACTTTTATATCTTGTGGTTTTATATGTTAGAGTAAAAGGTTAATGTATTTATATGTAAAGGTAAAATATTAAACAAACACCCTGGCGTTCTGAGACATTTAGACAATGAAATGACATATTTCAAAATATTTCATTCATGTAGTCAGGAATTATAATTTTGAAAAAGTCTAACTAGTAAAATGTGTACAAGTTATGTCACAATAACAACAGATGCAAGTAATCTTAGGCTAATCATCAGAGTGATATTCTTCACTGGATCCAGCTGCGCTACGCATCGCGTTGTGGGGTAAATGCTGGGTTATTTCTCTCAGCGCATATTTATTCCAGAAACAAAAGGTAATGTTAACCGGGATGAACTTGTTTATGCGGAGGCGATGTGGGCGTTTACATTCGCGCGTGCCTCACGTGGATATTTGAATTTGAAAAACGCGATCGGTGCGTGGGCGTGACCGCATTAGATATAATGAGTTGAAACGGGAAAACTGTACTTCGCGTTGGTTTCATACGGATTACTTTATCATAGAATATTTGTTTTAGACGTGATTTGCTTCATTTAAAAGTAGACATTTCAAGCCGCCGATCCAGAGCATCCCAAACATGCTAAATGGGTGACATGTCCAGTGGATGCTGGCCATGCAAGAACTGGGATGTTTTCAGCTTCCAGGAAATGTGTACAGATCCTTGCAACATGGGGCCGTACATTATCATGCTGCAACATGAGGTGATGGTCGTGGATGAATGGCACAACAATAGGCCTCAGGATCTCGTCACTGTATCTCTGTGCGTTCAAAATGCCATCAATAAAATGCACCTGTGTTTGTTGTCCATGACATATGCCTGCCCATAACATAACCCCACCGCCACCATGGGCCACTTGATCCACAACGTTGACATCAGCAAACCGCTCACCCACACGACGCCATACACGCTGTCTGCCATCTGCCCTGTACAGTGAAAACCGGGATTCATCCATGAAGAGAACATTTCTCCAAAGTGCCAGAGACCATTGAATGTGAGCATTTACCCACTCAAGTCGATTACGACGACGAACTGCAGTCAGGTCGAGACCCCGATGAGGACGATGAGCATGCAGATGAGCTTCCCTGAGACGGTTTCTGACAGTTTGTACAGAAATGATTTGGTTATGCAAACCGATTGTTGCAGCAGCTGTCCAGGTGGCTGGTCTCAGACGATCTTGGAGGTGAAGATGGCTGGATGTGGAGGTCCTGGGCTGGTGTGGTTTACACGTGGTCTGCGGTTGTGAGGCCGGTTGGATGCACTGCCAGATTCTCTGAAACGCCTTTGGAGACGGCTTATTGTAGAGAAATGAACATTTAATTCATGGGCAACAGCTCTGGTGGACATTCCTGCAGTCAGCATGCCAATTGCACGCTCCCTCAAAACTTTCGACATCTGTGGCATTGTGCTGTGTGATAAAACTGCTCATTTTAGAGTGGCCTTTTATTGTGGCCAGCCTAAGGCACACCTGTGCAATAATCATGCTGTCTAATCAGCATCTTGATATGCCACACCTGTGAGGTGGATGGATTATCTCGCCAAAGGAGAATTGCTCACTAACATTGATTTGTAAAACAACATTTGAGAGAAATAGGCCTTTTGTGTACATAGAAAAAGTCTTAGATCTTTTAGTTCAGCTCATGAAAAATGGGGGCAAAAACAAAAGTGTGGCGTTTATTGTTATATATGTAGCTGTTATATAACATGAATAATACGCTGAGACGATTGCGGTGTCAACTCACTTATTTACTAAGAACTCTGAGAGAAACTCTTTTCTTCATTGATCACATAACATACACACGGGAGTTATCTTGAGCGCCCCCTAGTGCGCTGAAACATTAAGTGAATACATCACATTTTCCTCCCCACTTAGTGTTGTTGTAATCATTTCAGTAACAATGTTACATACACTTATAGTAATACCAAAATATAGAGAACAACTATGATTAAACACTAGAATCTTTCAATGAACTGTTAACATGCAAACAACAGAATTAGTTTATACCACCAAGATAAGCCTTAAGGGCTAAACCGTACTGGAGGCTTGATGGTACGTTCAGGATAGCGCTTATTCTCTTTGTGTGGAGTGTGTAACACCACCTCATTATCCCTAGTGGCTGAATCTTCCGATTGTGCTAATCCTGTTGGAATTTGATCAAGACTAGGACGTAATGTCTCTCCTGAGATCGGATGTTCACACCAATCTGTCAGATTCCCCTCAGGGACTTCAATGGTCTCCTCATCTCCATTGTCGCAATCATCCTGATGTGCCAAAATCTGATCAGCATGACGCCTCCAGTGAACGGAAAGTCCCACATCGATAGTGTATGATACTGGGCCTGTCTTTGCAGACACCACACCAGGCATCCACTTCTTTCCTTGCCGATAATCACAAACTAATACCTTGTCCCCCACTGCAAATGTTCTTTCTTTCGCATGAACTTGACGTCGCTGGCACAGTTTGCCTTGAGCTTTTTCGACCACAGAGGCAACATTTGGCTTCAACAGATCAAAGCGGGACCGCAATCTACGATGTAGAAACAACATAGCAGGTGACTCCTTTGTGGTGGCGTGCGGGGTGTTTCGGTACGCTAGTAAAAAGGTGTCCAGCCTTTGTTGAATGGAAGTTGATCCTTTTGAACAACGTAAAGCCCGCTTTACTGTCTGAACCATGCGTTCCGCCAAGCCATTCGTAGATGTGTGAAAAGGTGCAGAACGTGCGTGTTTCACTCCATTGGCCTTGAGAAATTTCTGGAACTCCTCGGAGGTGAACTGAGGTCCGTTATCACTAACCAGAACTTCTGGGAGTCCATAACGACTAAACAGTGTCCTCAGCACCTGAATGGTCTTAGTAGATGTAGTTGAATCCATCACACACACCTCGGGCCATTTGGAGTGAGCATCTACTACTACCAGATACGTGTGTCCTTCAAATGGACCTGCAAAGTCCACGTGTATGCGTTGCCAAGGTGACTCTGGCCATTTCCATGGGTGTAAGGGTGAGGGTCCAGGGGCTTTTTGTGTCTGCTGGCATGTCTGACAGGTTTTCGCCAACTGTTCCACTTGAATGTCAATTCCGGGCCACCAGACATAACTACGTGCAACCGCCTTCATCCTTACAACACCTGGATGTCCAGTATGGAGTTCTGCCAGTACCCTGGATCTCAGCTTAGGAGGAATGACCACCCTCCAACCCCACATGAGGCAACCCTGCTGCGTAGTCAATTCATCCTTCCTGTTCACATATGGGGCAAGCATATTATTTGCATCCGTGACATTTAGAAAACGCCCAGTTGTCACCATCTCCATTACTTGTGACAGAATAGGGTCAGCCCTTGTCTCTTTACAGACGTCTGCACACAGTACTGGTAGAGCATCCAGCTGTTTTACTTGAAGTAACTCCACCGTGTCCAACTTAACTGGAGGTGTGATTGGCAGCGGTAATCGCATTGCAGTGGTGTGCACCATCCCTGTACTGGATATCGTAATCATAGGCTGCCAACAGCAAAGCCCAACGTTGCAACCGAGCTGCAGCCATGGATGGAATGGCTTTTGTTGGACTGAAGATGGTTGTCAATGGACGGTGATCTGTAAACAATGTAAACTTCCGCCCATACAGATATTGGTAAAATTTCCGTACTCCAAAAATAATACCAAGTGCCTCTCTTTCAATTTGAGCATAATTTTGCTCTGCTTTACTCAATGTTCTTGAGGCAAAGGCAATTGGTTTTTCCTGTCCATCCGGGAGGATGTGCGAGATGACAGCACCAACACCGTATGGTGATGCGTCACAGGCCAGTCTAATTGGTAACTGTGGGTTGTAGTGTGTCAACACACTCTGTGACAGTAACAAGTTTTTTGCCTTATCGAATGCATCTTCACACCCCTGAGACCACAGCCACTGTTTTCCTTTGCATAGAAGAGCATTGAGAGGGGCTAGCACTGACGCCAGGTTAGGAATAAATCGACTGTAATAATTTAGCAGTCCCAGAAATGAACGAAGTTGTGTGATGTTCTGTGGTGCAGGTGCATCCACGATTGCCCTGACCTTTTCAGGTGACTTATGAAGTCCCTGAGCATCAATGATATGCCCCAAGTACTCCAGTGAGTCTTTAAAGAACTCACACTTCTCACGCTGGACACATAGCCCAAATTCATCCAGACGACTGAGGACTGCATTCACATTTTTGAGATGTTGCTCATCATCTGACCCAGTCACTAATATATCGTCTAGGTAGCAGTGCACATTAGAGAGGCCTTGTAAAATCTGATCCATTGCCCTTTGGAAAATTGCTGGTGCCGATGCAATCCCAAAAGGTAACCGATTGTAACAGAACAGACCCTTTGATGTGGTGATAGTGAGGCACTTACGTGAGCTTTCTGTCACGGGAACTTGTAGATATGCATTTGAAAGATCTAATTTAGTGAAGCGCTGGCCCCCTGCTAATGATGCGAATAAATCCTCTATTCGTGGGATTGGGTAACGTTCAACACAAAGGGCAGGATTCACTGTTACCTTAAAATCTCCACAAATCCTCACATCCCCATTCTTTTTTACAACTGGCACAATCGGTGTGGCCCAATCGCTGCATGTCACAGGGGAGATGACCCCCAGCTCCAATAGTCGATTTATCTCAGCCTCAACTTTTGGCTTTAAAGCAAAGGGGACATTGCGTGCTTGGCAAAATCGTGGCTGGGACTGTGGCTTGAGTGACACTGTGGCTTCGATACCTGTTAATAAGCCCAATCCTTTCCTGAAAACATTTTTGTGTTTTGATAGCACTGTCTGAAGTGCATCCTTGTTCACACTCTTAATTTCATGCCAGTTCAGCCTGATTTTCTTAAGCCACTCTCTGCCGAATAGAGGTGGGGCACTTCCTTCCACAACATAAAGTGGTAATTTCACTTTTTGTTTGTTCAATTTCACTTTAACTTCGATGACCCCTACTGGAGACACCACTTCTCCTGTATATGTTTTCAGGATCACATCAGTTGTGCACAGTGGTTTATGTGCTAATTGTGCGTTGTAAAGTTCTCTTGAAATTAGGGAAACAGCAGCTCCTGTGTCTAATTCCATTTCTAAGATTTTTCCCTCTACTTTTGGTCTAAGACAAATGTGTGACAATTCTTCCTTCTTAGTCATCACATGAAGTGCGAGCTCTGTATCCGTAGTGTCATCGCTTGATGAATCTTTCACATCCATTTGATGCACTTTCTTTTTCTGTTGGACATTTTTCCTCCACTTTGACTTTACATTATCCGTCGTGTGTTTCCCTTTAATTCTGCACACTCTGGAATTGTGGCCCTTATTACCACAGTTGTGGCACAGTTGGTCTTTGAAATAGCAATCTCTCTCATTGTGGTTCGTTCTTCCGCAACGGTAGCACTTGTTTCCCCCTTTCTCTTGCAAAGACAATGCATTCACTTTCAAAGAGTTACTTAACTGTTGAGATTCTCTCGCGGCCGTTTCCATAGACACTGCAATCTCTAATGCCTTTTGGAATGTGAGTGCTGCTTCCGTGAGTAGCCGTTTCTGTATGGACTCCGTTTTCAGTCCGCACACAAAACGATCGCGCAACGCATCTTGCAAATGCGTCCCAAATTCGCAGTATTCACTCAGCTTTTTCAGGATTGCGACATACTGTGCTACTGTCTCGGTCTCATGCTGACAGCGGTTATGAAACCTAAACCGTTCTGCAATCACGATCGGTTTCGGAGAAAAAGATCTTTCAAAACATTCACAATGTCATTGTATGCTTTCACACCCGGCTTCTCCGGGGCGATTAAACTCCGTAGCAGTCCGTATGTAGACGAGCCCATTACACTCAACAACACTGCGACTTGTTTCTCTTCTGAAATGTCATTTGCAGAAACAAATTGTTCAAACCTTTCTATGTAGGTAGCCCACTGTTCGGCTGACTCATCAAAGGGATCCATGTGACCGATAAACACAGCCATTTCGTCGGGTGTTGTTGCACAAATTCAGTACAGCCTTCCCATCAAATGTTTTCAGTAACGTTAGTCGGTCCTTGACTTCACACTCAGGCGTTCGAAAAGACCATCCTCGTCACCAATATGTTATATATGTAGCGTTTATATAACATGAATAATACGCTGAGACGATAGCGGTGTCAACTCACTTATTTACTAAGAACTCTTTTCTACATTGATCACATAACATACACACGGGAGTTATCTTGAGCGCCCCCTAGTGCGCTGAAACATTAAGTGAATACATCACATTTATAATGTTGTTCAGTGTAGTTGCTTATTAGCATGCAGATTACTAGCATATTGGCTGTTTATTAGTACTTATTAATGCATGACTAAATTCTAGATCTCTTAACCCAACACCATACCTAAACATAACTACAACAAAAGCTACCTCACTATCTCATCAATAAGCAGCAAATTAAGTGTTTATTGGGGGGAAACAAACAAACACTTGCTGTAATATGCATTTTTACATATTGTGACGCGTGTCCCGAGCACTCATCAGCGTCGCCCTGGGAACGAAGGACAAACACCTGCGCACCCTCATCACCGGAAGACCGGCATCAGCTGAGGCTCATCAGGCACTGCCTTTAAAAGCCGCTGTAGCGGGCATGATGAGGAGATCGCCAGAAGACTCCCTGACTAACGCTATTTTATCTCCTTCCCCAGAGAGCAGTGTGTGACCAGTCTGCCCAAGCACGAGAGCACGACACCGATCCACCGCACCTAGGAAGCACAAGGAGTGATTGGCAGCACAACACGGAGCACCACTTTTGGCACCTACACCACGTTTTAATAAAACCCACCCTCCGGGGTTCTTTTGTTGAAGACCTCTTGTCGTGTGATCCTTCACCCCGTCACACTGGTGGAGAATGCAGGCATGAGCGTGAAGGTTCACCGACAAGCAACCCCTCTAGAACGTCGACTTTAATTTTGTGTTTTTTTTTTGTTTCCCCCTTTTTTGCATAGGCGGCCGCTCCTCCCCTCCCCTGCCCTCATGGAAGAGCTGCTGAAACATCTGACGGAGGTGAGCATCCGCCAGCAACAAATAATGGAGCATATGGCCTCCCGACAAAGCGAGACCGAGCGGGAGCTCACCACGCTCCGCGTTACCGCCGCCCAACGAGTCCCGGTCTCGGACCCCCGCGTGCAAGCCACCCAGCTGCTGCCCAAAATGACCGTGCATGATGACGTAGAGAATTACCTGCAGATGTTTGAGGCCATTGCAACCCGGGAAGACTGGCCCCAGGGGGAGTGGGCACGGGTCCTGGCCCCCCTGTTAACCGGAGAGGCGCAACGCGCGTACTTCACGCTGTCCCCGGAACAACGAGAGTCGTATGAGGAGCTACGAAAGGAGATCCTGGCCCGAGTCGGCCTCTCGCCTATCTGTGCCGCCCAGCTGTTCCAGGACTGGGAATATAAGACGCGGTTGCCCACCCGTGCCCAGGGCGCCGAACTCACGCGGTTGGCAATTCTCTCTGCGCCACGACGCCACCGCATTGGCTGCTCACCGGGGGTCCCACCGCTAGCCAAGTCGCCGAGCGTGTCATCATCGACAAACTTCTTCGAGCTCTCCCTCGACCCCTCAGACAGGCAGCTGGGATGCGGAATCCGCTCACCATCGGGGAACTCGTTGAGGCCATCGAGCTGGTGGATGCTGCCCAACACAGGGATGCTGGGGAGCGAGTGCCGCCCTTCCCTCGGAGGGTGGTCCAGGAGCGACGCGCGCCGGATGGTATGGTACCGCGGGCCAAGACTGAGATCGTGATGGAGTTGGCACACGAGCACCCGATGGCCGGCCACTTAGGAGGCCAAAACACCACCCAGCGCGTCCGAGACCGTTTCCACTGGCCCGGCCTGGAGGCCGATGTGAAACGGTTCTGTCAGGCCTGCCCGACCTGTCAACGGACCTCGCCCCAAACACCTCCCCCCAGCCCGCTAATTCCTCTGCCCATCATTGAGGTGCCCTTCGAGCGCATCGGAATGGATTTGATAGGGCCGCTGCCAAAGTCCGCCCGGGGCCACGAACACATCCTGGTGATAGTCGACTATGCCACCCGGTATCCGGAAGCAGTCCCTCTCCGTAAGGCCACCGCCAAGGCCATCGCCCAGGAGCTGTTCCTGTTAAGCAGCCGAGTCGGCATCCCAGCGGAGATACTGACTGACCAGGGCACGCCGTTCATGTCCCGGCTAATGGCTGACCTCTGTCGCCTCCTGAAGGTCAAACAGCTCCGGACTACCGTCTATCATCCCCAAACGGATGGATTGGTCGAACGGTTCAACCAGACCCTCAAGCAGATGCTCCGCCGCGTGGCCGCCGAAGACAAACGCGATTGGGACCGGATGCTGCCGTACGTGCTCTTTGGCATCAGGGAGGTACCCCAGGCCTCTACTGGT
The DNA here is from genome assembly GCA_027422405.1 of Ptychobarbus kaznakovi. Lineage (NCBI taxonomy): Eukaryota > Metazoa > Chordata > Actinopteri > Cypriniformes > Cyprinidae > Ptychobarbus > Ptychobarbus kaznakovi. Next base: position 20,701,938 of record CM049802.1, on the reverse strand, counting down.
TTCACGCCCTTCGAGCTCTTATTCGGCCGCCAACCTAGGGGACTCCTGGATGTAGCGAGAGAGGCATGGGAGCAGCAGCCGGCAGCCCACCGCTCCACCATTGAGCACGTCCGGGACATGAGGGAACGGATCGACAGAGTGATGCCAATAGTCCGGGAACATCTAACGAAGGCTCAACAAGCCCAGCAACGGCACTACAACCGGGCAGCCCAACCTCGGGAATTCCAGCCAGGAGACTACGTGATGGTTCTAGTCCCGACTGCCGCCTGCAAGTTTCTGGCCACCTGGCAAGGGCCGTATACCGTGACCGAGAAAGTCGGTCCGGTCACCTACCGAATTCGACAGCCCGGACGTAGAAAGGAAGACCAGCTCTATCACATTAACCTGCTAAAACGGTGGGTCGGGACTAGAGCCCAGCTGTCTGCCCTTACCACCTCGGATCCCGTGGTTGTCGACGTCAACCCCCACCTCTCGGCTGCCCAGAAGAAGGAGCTGCAACACCTCGTCAGTCAGTTCTCCGATGTGTTCTCCCCCCTTCCCGGGCGGACCAACGTCCTCCAGCATGACGTCCGCGTACCATCCGGGACCGTCGTCAGGCAGCGGCCCTACCGTGTTCCGGAGGCTCGGCGACACGCCATCGAGGAAGAAGTACAGGAGATGCTGAAGTTAGGGGTAATTGAACCATCGCGCAGCCCATGGTCCAGCCCTATCGTCATGGTCCCGAAGCCGGACGGCACCCTCCGCTTCTGTAATGACTTCCGTCAGGTAAACGAGGTCTCCGAGTTTGACAGCTATCCCATGCCGCAAGTAGACGAGCTGATAGATCGTCTGGGAAGGGCCCGGTTCATTTCAACTTTGGACCTCACCAAAGGATACTGGCAGGTGCCGCTATCGGAGGACGCCAAACCGAAGACCGCCTTCTCAACTCCTAGCGGCCACTGGCAGTACCGGGTCCTTCCTTTTGGCCTGCACGGGGCCCCAGCTACCTTCCAAAGACTAATGGACGTCCTGTTGCGGCCCCACCAGGCCTACGCGGCCGCCTACCTGGATGACGTCATCGTCCACTCGGAGAGCTGGGAAGAACACCTGGAACGGTTGCGGAGGGTGCTAATGGAGTTACGCCGGGCTGGACTGACTGCCAACCCCCGGAAATGTCACCTCGCCCTATTCGAAGCTAAGTACCTGGGCTTCCAGGTGGGTCGTGGCTTAGTAAAACCCCAAGAGAAGAAAGTGGCGGCAATTCTCTCTGCACCACGACCCTCCACCAAGACGCAGGTACGGGCCTTTTTGGGGTTGGCAGGGTACTACCGCTGTTTTATCCCTAACTTCTCCTCCTTAGCTGCTCCCCTGACAGACCTAACCCGGAAGGGACAGCCGGAGAAGACACCTTGGGGTCCCGAGGCGGACCTGGCGTTCCAACAAGTGAAGTTCGTACTTGCCACTTACCTCAGAGCCTCTCCTGCGGGGCCCCAGACTTCGGTTGTCCCTTCTCCTACAGACGGACGCATCCGACACCGGGTGGGGGCCGTCCTCTCCCAGGTAATGGATGGTGAAGAACACCCGGTGATCTACATCAGTCGAAGCTGACCCCGGCGAGTAGGAGAGTCGCTATGCCACCATCGAGGAAGGAGGCGTTGGCCGTCAAGTGGGCAGTCCTGGAGCTCAGGTATTACCTCCTTGGTCGAAAATTCACCCTTGTTACTGACCACGCTTTGCAGTGGATGGCCGGGCAAAGGACACCAACGCGCGGGTGATTCGATGGTTCCTGGCGCTCCAGGACTCCACTTCGTATACGACATCGGGCGGGGACGGCTAACGCCAACGCCGACGGACTCTCCCGAGATGGGCAGCTTTCGCAGGTTGTCAGGGTTCACCTCCCGCCCCACCCTCAACTTCCCCATTGTTTGCAGGACCAGGACAATGGCTTGAGGAGGGTCGGGAGGGGAGGAGTGTGACGTGTGTCCCGAGCACTCATCAGCGTCGCCCTGGGAACGAAGGACAAACACCTGCGCCGCACTCATCACCGGCAGACCGGCATCAGCTGGAGGCTCATCAGGCACTGCCTTAAAAAAGCCGCTGTAGCGGGCATGATGAGGAGGATCGCCAGAAGACTCCCGACTAACGCTATTTATCTCCTTCCCCAGAGAGCGTGTGTGACGGTCTGCCCGAGCACGAGAGCACAACACCGATCCACCGCACCTAGGAAGCACAAGGAGTGATTGGCAGTACAACACGGAGCACCACTTTTGGCACCTACACCACGTTTTACTAAAACCCACCCTCCTGGGTTCTTTTGTTGAAGACCGCTTGTCATGTGATCCTTCACCCCGTCACACTATTTAATAAAATACATTTGTCGTTGTCATTTTAACTATCAAAATGTTTGATCGCAATACAAAATACATTGTTGTGCATTTAAATTGACAAAATTAATTTTGGTTTGGTTAATTTTATCCTGTAGTGTAGTGTCTCTCCTTCAAAAGCCATTTTATCATCTACACACAAAAGCCACGCACGCACACAACACACACACACACACACACACACACACACACACACACACACACACACACACACACACACACACACACACATTAATCTCTCTCTGTTGGGATATCAAAAAAGTCTAAATGTTTAATATGTTGACTCACTGTGTGTCTGACTGACTCACTTCTGTCATCACTGTAACCAGGGCCGGATTTACCTCTTATCGTGACATAGGCAAAAACAATTTTGGGCCCCCCTTCCTTAATAATATACAATATTACCACTCCACCATTAAAGTGTTTTCTATTGCAATAAACCAACCTGGTCTCATAAAAATACGTACCTCTGTGCACTTTCTGTGCAACACCGTTTTATGTACCTTACTGCACGTTTTGCGCAGTTTCAAAGAGAAATGTCCACTGAGTGGCGCTAAAATACAGGTTAAATATGTGAACCCTGGCACATTTTATTATGTAGATATAGGTACATATTGCTGTGTTTTTATTACGTTGCTACAGAAACGTATTGCGGCGGTTCAGAATTCAAATATCAAGGGTCTGTCCCTAAAAGTTAATGCTCTATCATATATATCATATATTCTACCCTACACCAAACCAACCCTAAACCCACCCGATAGTGTTAACAAATGCAAAACTGATATAAAAACATATTTGTTGATGCAACCGTGCCATTTCAACTTCCTCAAATGCAGATTTGAACTGCTTTGTCGAACCGTGATTACACGGGATTCGAACCGAAGCTCCTCGCCTCCTAAGTACGTCTCCGTACTCCGTGAGCCACCGAACAAACTTACTGTCTATGAAAACCCATAGATACGAGGCTGGATATGTGTGATGCTAACGTTCAAAAGCATCAGTTTTCAAATATCCCAGCATATTAATATTGTTTTGAAGTCGTAAAATTATATTCTTCAAGTAATCGTGCGAAAATCTATGCTTTATTAATGATTAATAATTTATTTTCTGCCTCTAGTGTTTGTTTCTTTTGGAAACTGCAGTAATATGCAGTTATTGGTACATATTTCATGTCTCGTTAAAAAGTGCCCCCAGGTACGTCTGTCATGTTACCGTCCTGAAATCTTGTGTGTGTGTTGCAAGTAATTTCTTTTTTATGTTCCTTTATCACCAACATTCCATTGCAATATCAATGCTCAAAACAATAATTAATTTTAGAGGTAATAACAGAGACTTGTCTATTGATATGCATGCTAATGCAGTTATTAGAGAGGAGAGAGAGAGAGAGAGAGAGAGCGAGAGAGACTAAGCGTGTGAAAAATACCTGTCAGTGTTTCTCGGCAGTGTTCAGCAGCAGCGTCTCGAATAATAGCGAATATTTAAGTTGAACTGCTTCAAGAACCTCGCTACTAATAAATGTCATGTGGCTTTCAGCTGCGAAACTATTTTATTGATAAATTTGCAGGGCAGCGCTAACAACAAGTTTCTGTCCACGTCTCCGCGTGTGTGCGTCTGAGAATGAGAACGGGAGAATGAAAGCGCAATCTATGTAATAAAAAAGGTGGAAAACATGGAAATAGTTTGTCATTTTTACCCTATTGGTTGTTATGTCTTCTGGGGTTTTGTTTCTTTACTGTTGTAGATTGCCCATAGTTTAAAAAAATATATTATATATCTCTCTTCGTTGTGTTTGGGCCCCCCTCTGGACAAGCAAGCATAGGCACATGCCTAGAATGCCTATGCATAAATCCGACCCTGACTGTAACAACAGACAGGCTGTCTTCACATTATGCAACCATTTTCCCTGGTTAGGCTTGAGTAGGCAAGTAAGTAAATAAATAAATATTCCTATGACTCAGTGGTAGAGCAAGCGCAAAAGGTTGATGGTTCAATTCCCAGGGAACACACATACTGACAAAAAATATATAGCCTGATTGTACTGTAAGTCGCTTTGGATAAAAGCGTCTGCTAAATGCATAAATGTAAATGTAAATAACAGTAGTGCTGACCAGTTTTGTTATTGTTAACTAAAACAAAAAATAAATCTATTAAAATTAGTTATTTATATGAAACAAAATTAAGTAAAATATTAATATTATATAATATAAATATACAATTTGAAATGTTGCTTTGGCAACAAACTGAAGTAAAATTATCTGCGGTTCTAAAATTAGTAGTACTGAAGTACTGTCTGCTTAATATCTGCTAATTTCATTTACTCTGTGATATAACACCAAGTGACCTGTTTGCAATCTGAACTGTAGCCAACACGCCCGTTTCAATGCCTGCATGTAAATATGATGAGGAGCGGCTGTGATACTAGCATCAGTATGACACAGCTCTCTCACTCACTAACCCTCCTTAAACCCATAATCCCATTAACTACACGAGCACATAGCGGAAGGACTGTTGTATAACATCAAGACCATTACACTGCATTATGCTTTACATTAGACCCTCCCTACTCACCCCAGAGCCTAGTCAGGTTAGTATGACAGCATTTGGCAGATCATATTTAACCAATGCCAAGATGATTACCAATAAAAAGAAGATATTTGGGATTTTTCATGGGGGATAAAGCAGCTGAAACTCTGCAGACCATCTGAAAACCATGATGTAATGATAAAGTTACACTTTATTAATCAGGCCAGTCTGAGAATATATTGGATTTCTGAGAACTGCTGATGCATGAGTAACATATGTGCCTGGGCTATTTTAATGTCAGGTCATCCTTTACATTGTGTACAGCGCTAAACCCAGCGCTCTTATTCCGAAGCACAGTAAATTATAGCATTAATCTGAACGGCATAGTGCTAAGCTGTCATCTCTTCTCAGAGAAATGCTCATCTCTAAAAGGAAGTTTTCATCATGTCAGGATCACACTGTACATCAGCAGGATTTTTAAAGGTCAAACCTTAAAAGACACAGAGAAAATGGTCTTGCAAACATGTCTGCCAAATAAACACACTCTATTATTATAAATAATTGTAGGCAAAGTTATAATACATAATAATTGACAGTAAATTGGTTCGATCAAGTAAAAAAAATGCTGAAAAAAACTTTTTATTTTAGTATCATTGAGATGCTATTATGACTTATATTATATTAATATTTTGAACGGTTAACTGATTGTCACGGACACGCCAGGCTCTTCCACCTATCAGCGCTCACAATCATCGGAATACTGATCACGCACACCTGACTGTCATTCACTAATCACCCACACAACACTATAAGAACACACAGTTCACACTGCCACATTGTCTGGTCTCCCAAGTGGAAATGGACTCAAACCAATGCCGAATTACTTACATGTTGTTCCACGACTCCTTGATCTTGTGTATGAGCTCCGTCTACTTACCTGCATCCAGCTCCATTACACCAGCTCCTGGAAACACCACAATCCTCTCAGTCTCCATCTGACCTGGTAATGTCTGTGTCCATCAATTCCTTTAAAGATTCTCAATCTGCAATACTCACCCGTTCTTTGGTCCTCTCATCTTGTTTAATAAACCTATCTGTTTGATTCTTTGGTCCTCTACTCGCCTGTGTTGTTTAATAAAACCTGACTTCCCTGTTTGTTTCACTGATATTACTCGCTGTGTTGATTTTCTTTTAAATGAAACTCCCGACTTTCAAATCACTGCCAAATTATTTTATCTCTTTTAAATTAAACCATGAATGTTTAACTGAGGAGTTTTACACTTGTATCCACTAAATGAGCCATATTTTATTCATTTCAAATGTGATGCCTGCAAATGTTTAACAGGTTTAAAAAAGTTTTAGTTGGCACGGGGGTCCACTAAAAGGGCTGCTCATTTCAAATGTGATGCCTGCAGACATTTTGAAAAGAGGTTTTCAAAAAAGCTGGTGAAAATGGCACTAGTTAACTAAGTTAATTGAGGGCTGAAAAAGCCTGTAACATTTGAAAAGATTCGTGGTAAGAGAGGCAGAGAAAATTCAATTTGTAAAGGAGTGTGTAAAAAGAGTGTAACTAAGAAATACTTTAAAAACTACTTTGGCTCAGGCTGTACATAAAAGGAGTGTCTAAGAGAGGCAGTAAGGTCTCTCCAATTTGCAAACCAAAAAGTGTGAAATACTTTAAAAAAACTACTTTCCTGCATTTATATAGCGCTTTCATTGTGTATTGATGTACACCCAAAGCGCTTTAAACATGTGGTGGGGAGGGGGGGTCGAATGAATGATCATTTATATAGCGCTTTCATTGTGTATTGATGTACACCCAAAGCGCTTTACAATCATGTGGTGGGGGGGGTCTCTCCTCAACCACCACCAGTGTGCAGCATCCACTTTGATGCAACGGCTGCCACAGGACAACGGCGCCAGTGCGCTCAACACACACAAGCTACAGGTGGAGAGGAGAGAGAGTCATTGAGCCAATCAAGTGGATAGGGATTATTAGGAGGCCATGATTGACAAGGGCCAGTGGTGGGAATTTGTCCAGGACACCGGGGTTACACCCCTAGTCTTTATGAGAAGTGCCATGGGATTTTTAATGACCACAGAGAGTCAGGACCTCGGTTTAACGTCTCATCTGAAAGACGGTGCTTTTTGAGAGTATAATGTCCCCGTCACTATACTGGGGCATTAGGACCCACACAGACCACAGGGTGAGCACCCCCTGCTCATCATCTACAGTGCATTACATCATCAAATGTTTCAGAAAAAATGGAGAAATCTCTGTGCGTAAGGAACAAGGCCGAAGACCTTTGTTGGATGCCCGTGGTCTTCGGGCCCTCAGACTACACTGCATCAATCATCGGCATGATTCTGTCATTGAGATTACTAAATGGGCCCAGGAATACTTCCAGAAACCACTGTCGGTAAACACAATCCGCCATGCCATCTGCAGATGCAACTAAAGCTCTTTCATGCAAAAAGGAAGCCATGTGTGAACATGGTCCAGAAGCACCGTTGTGTCCTGTGGGCCAAGGCTCATTTAAAATGGACTGTTTCAAAGTGGAAAAGTGTTCTATATCTATGTGACATTCTTGTTGGAAATCACGGACGCCGTGTCCTCCGGGTTAAAGAGGAGGGAGACCTTCCAGCATGTTATCAGCATTCAGTTGAAAGCCAGCATCTCTGATGGTATGGGGGTGCATAAGTGCATATGGTATGGGCAGCTTACATGTTTTGTAAGGCACCATTAATGCTGAATGGTATTTAAAGGTTTTAGAGCAACATATGCTCCCCTCCAGACGACGTGTATTTCAGCAGGTCAATGCAAAACCACATACTACAGCTATTACAACAACATGGCTTCATAGTAGAATTATTAGTGCTGAATTGGCCTGCCTGCAGTCCAAATCTTTTACCTATAGAGAACATTTGCATCATTAAATGAAAAATACGTCAAAGATGACCACAAACTCTTCAGCAGCTGGAAACCATATCAGGCAAGAATGGGACCAAGTTCCAACACCAAAACTCCAGAAACTCATAACCTCGATGCCCAGATCTCTTTTGAAAAAAAGAGGAGATGCTACACCATGGTAGACATCCCCCGTCCCAACTATTTTGAGACCTGTAGCAGGCATCAAATTTGAAATGATCTCATTTTGTGCATTCAATTATAACATTTCTATTGTGAATAAAATATTGGCTCATGTGATTTGAAAGTCTTTTAGTTTTCATTTTATTCAAATTTAAAAAATGTCCCAACATTTCCGGAATTTGGGTTGTAAAATACAAAAATATCTTGAAGTGTGTGTGTGTGTGTGTGTGTGCGCGCGCACACGAGTAGCAGTGCAATATCCTCCTGAGACCCCCCCCCCAAAAAAAGCTTTATGAATTTAGTATTTTTTTCATGTCATTACTTTGTTTAGAGCATAAGAAAAAATTGGAAACATAACATTTTTGAAAAATTATATTTTATTCATATTTTATTCTATGTCCTCTGTAGAGGACACTAGGACTCAAGTTTTCTAAAATAAAAATGGCATAAATAGACATCAAAAAGGCTAAAACAATGGGATCTTTTTTTTAAATCACCAATCAATTTTTAGGTTTCAGGATTTTTTTTTATACTAAACTTTTTTTCAAGGATGATTCTCAACTATGTTATAAAATATATAACAAATTGATTTGATATACCATTTTGTTTTATGCAAAATGTGTGTAAAAATGTCCATAAACAGTTTTTCCCATTTAACATAGTGTATCTATACACTGTATCTAATTTGCATATTAATGTGTTGCTGTTGGGACAGTATTCCGATTCAATTGTTTTGTCTCCCAAAATGCGTAATAAACATGCTTTTAGTCCTGGTGTCCTCTATAGTGGACATGCATGAAATTATGTCCTGTTTCATAACAGGAAGTCATATTTTAATTTGAAAACCCATAACATTTTCCTTTTTGCCTTGCTGTATGACAAACAATTAAAAAATTATTACAGATTTAAATGACAATTACAAAATATCATCATATTTCCATAAGGATGTAAACATTTTCACTAAATTAAATTTGGCAATCTTTAAAGACCTAAGCGAGGATGTGGTCATGGTGAAACTACCAAACATTTAGTATCTCTATGAAGCCCTGTGCTCTGTACAGACATCCAGATTTATAACTGTGACATGTGAGGTCTCAGAAAAATTCACTAAAATAGAATGGCCACTACAGAGGCAAAAACTCCATAGCTGGGTCTCAGGAGGATTTGGCTGTATCTCAACATGGCTGTGATTTGGCTGTAGGTATGAGATTGCGTTTATATAACAGTTTGACGTAAATAAAAAGAGACAACAATGGAGTGTCTTTATAAGACCCTCTTTTTTGTGGAACAAATTATAGATTAATGAGAGCAAAAATTGCCCTCTAAATTTACCCAAAGGAAATTATTTCTCATGTTTAACCACAACAGAGACATCAGAGCAGGTGGTAAATTCCAGAATAATCTGAATTCTAAACAAGTTCATTCTGACCTAGAAAAATCGTACAACTTCATTCTGTAACACAAAAACAGCATTTTCTAAAATTATAGAGGATTTGGGTGTCCGCAATGACACTCGCTGTGAGAAATACCACAAGTAGAGTGATACAAATGGTGAAACGGTTGGGGTTCTGTTATCACACTCTTATCAGCCAACTGTTGTATACATACAAACATACATATATGTGACCCTGGACCACAAAACCAGTCATAAGGGTCAAATTTTCACAGTTGAGATGTATTCATCATCGGAAAGCTGAATAAACAAGCTTTCCATTGATGTATGGTTTGTTAGGATAGGACATGAACAATATTTGGCAGAGATACACATATTTGAAAATCTGGAATTTTAATATATTTACAGTAGGAAATAAAATAAAAATATTTTTTGGAACATGATCTTTACTTAATATCCTAATGATTTTTGCATAAAAGAAAAATCGATAATTTTTAACCATACAATGTATTTTTGGTTGTTGCTACAAATATACCCCAGCGACTTATGACTGGTTTTGTAGTCCATGGTCACATATATGAATACACAGTCTTAAATACCACAATGAATAAGATCAACACCCTTTAATGTACATTTTATAAAATCGATACATATATGACAGAAATCACCAATCACCTACTGCACAGAACCCTTAGAAGCCGATCTATTAACCTCAGGCTACAATACAGAAATATATCTGCTATCTAAAGGATGTATATAGAGAATTTGTCACCCTTTATATGCGATTATTCTCGCAGTAAAGCACTGCTTTTGTACCTTTTTGTTTAAATAATGCATTATACTCATGGACAAGTATTGCACAGTCAGTTGGTCATAAACTAACTAAAACAAAAACTTAAACAAAAAAAAGAAGAAGAAATAAAATAACAATAAAATAGACAATAAAAAACTTTACAAAAAATGACAAAAACAAATCTTCAACAAAAATTACAATGAAAGATGAATTGAAAAATATAAAATGAATGAAGATTACATTCAAACTATTAATAAAACTGATTACAACAGTATCTCAATGACACAAAAATAACACTGACCTGCTAATATTTTTACAATGTTTTATAATTGTTGTACATTTATTTACAAAACTAAATAATGAATGGATTACGATTTTTTTAAATGCTTTATATAAACAGGTTTAAAATAAATATTTACCAAAATTGTAATGCTGACAAAACCGAGTTAAACTGAGAGAGACAGAGTGAGAGAGTACAAGAGAAAATGATATAGCCATAACCTCTCTGAGGTCTAGCACATGCTTCTCACATGGATTTACAATAATCCTTCATTCCTAATCTGGAATGAATGGCGAGTCTTTCTTGGAACTCAACAATGTCCCGAGCGGAAAGATTCATAAAGCCTAAAGCACGTGCAGACAACTGTCAAATGAAAAATAAAGCATATATACCAAACTATTTTTTTTTAATGAAAGCTTCTTTATTGGCATCTGTGGTTTCATGAAGAACCTTTAACATCCATTGACCTTCCCCATTTCACAAAAGATTCTTTACAGTGGAAAAAGTTTCAACAAGAAAATGAACATGTTCTTAACACTAAGAAAAAAAAATATCTTTTAAAAACGGTCCTCTGAAAGCTTCTTTGAAAAACCAAAAACGTTTCTTTATCGCATTTCTACAAAAAAACTCCTTTGGGAAGTTGTATTTTTAAGAATGAAGGGTGTGATTAGGCCATAGTTATTGGCCTATAAATATCCCCACAAGATTTTTAGTGATCCCTACAGCATTCTAAATTTCAGTGGCAACTGATTTAATATGAAAAAATGCTATATTTTAACACCTAATGCACGCTGCATGAGCTGCTGCAATGCAGGTTCAAACTTGTCTTTCCATAATTACTCATTTAGCATCCATATGTAAAAATGGCATCTGGTGATTGAAATTAATAAATACCATTGTCTCCTTTTTGTTTTACCCCAATATTACCAATTTTGGACTTCATTACTCTTAGAAAACTATATCAATTATATATGTTATGCAAGTACACCTTAAAAACTACAACCAAAAATGCTTTTCAGATTTGAAGTACACCAAAATTAAGCTCACTTATTTCATTGACTATTGACCTTTATATTTTACCCTAATATTATCTGTTAAATATCATTATATCATGATATACAGGACACATTACATAAGTTATGTCAATTATATATATCATTGTATACACCACAATCATTGCAATCTCAGGCCATATTGCATTGTCTCATGTCAAGCAGCCATATATGTTTAATCAACATCTGTCTTTGGCTCAGTGCCTCTAAGGACTTCACATGGGTCTCTGACTGTGTGTTAACTTAGATTATTCTCAAAGGGAACAGCTTATCTTAGTGACAGGAAAAAGTATGAGGCTATTTCTGGAACATGACAATCCTGCAGCTCTAGATCAGGTGAGATGTGGGTCAGCGTGAGGTCAGGACAGAGCTTGAGCTCCACATGTCTGTTTTAGTTTGCTAACTCATAAAACACTTAACTCAAATGAAACTGACTAGTTAAACCTTTATGAATTGTTGGCGTTAGCTGCTTTGTGCTGTTAAAATGGTTGCATGATTAAAATGCTTGTCCGTAAGTCCAATCAATCCTGTCCATAAGTCTCATCAGTACAAACTCAGAGAGGGTCAAAGGCTATTTAAAGAGTGTCCTAGACAGTGTGCAGGCTCTGAATGTCATCTTTAACCCTCTCTTTCTCTCTCTTATCCTCTGCTTCCCACACTTCATCATGAATAAGCATGAGTGAGCAATCCCCAAACAGCTCCATGTAGCGCTGAATGATTGTCACACTGAATGATTTGATGTTGCTTGCTGAAGTGCAGCACTCAGAGCGCTTACTTTTTATTCATGAGTTCACAGTTCATGTAAGTGTTAAAAGACAACTGGATTTTCTGAGAAAAGTATGAGTGGTGCTTACCATCCACAATATTAATCATGGTTGTGGGTGTTGTTTCTAAATATGCAGTTGCTAGGGTGTTCTGTGCGGTTGCTAGGTGGAATCTATTGTGGGATGGCTGGTTGCTAAGTAGTTACTCAGCCTATATGGCATTAAAGTCATTTGGGTCAGTCTTGACCTTGTGAAAAAGAAGTACACGTTGCATACTTTTAAAAAGAGTATTATTTTGTAAATAACTACAATATCTTCAACAGATCACTGGAGCTGTGCGAAGTCCCCTCATGCTTCAAACGCTCCACCATCATCCCTGTCCCAAAGAAACCCAAAATTACTGCTTGGACTTAATGACTACAGACCTGTGGCTCTCCCGAGGCAAAACGTCTGTGGTCATGAAAATCATTTGAAAGACTGGTTTTGGCTTATCTGAAGGCCTCCACTGGACCCTTACTGGACCCCCTGCAGTTTGCCTACAGAGCGATTTTTTTTTTTACTCAAACAGGTCTGCGGATGATGCAGTACAAATACTTAACATGGGACTGCAGATAAAAAAATTACTTCACCCTGCAGCATCTGGACAGACCAGGGACTTATGTGAGGATCCTGTTTGTAGACTTCAGCTCTGCTTTTAACACCATCATCCCGGACACCTTCAGAATAAACTGACACAGCTCTCCGTCCCTACCTCCGTCTGTCAGTGGATCAACAGCTTCCTGACATCTGTCTTTGGACAGGCGGCAGCTTGTGAGACTGGGAAAATTCTCATCCAGCACCCGCACCACCAGCACTGGAGCCCCTCAGGGCTGCGTTCTCTCCCCACTGCTCTTCTCCCTCTACTCGAATGACTGCACATCTAAAGACCCCTCTGTCAAGCTCCTGAAGTTTGCAGACGACACCACACTGATCGGCCTCATTCAGGACGGTGACGAGTCTGCTACAGACAGGAGGTTAAGAGCTGGCTTTGTCTGGTGCAGTCTTAACAACCTGGAGCTTAACACGCTCAAAACAGTGGAGATGATCGTGGACTTCAGGAGAAACCCCCCTGCTCTCCCCCCACTCACCATCATGAACAGCACGGTGACTGCAGTGGAGTCATTCAGGTTCCTGGGCACCACCATCTCCCAGGACCTGAAGTGGGACATTCACATAGACTCCATTGTGAGAAAGGCCCAGCAGAGGTTGTACTTCCTTCGCCAGCTGAGGAAGTTCAACCTACCACAGGAGCTGCTGAAACAGTTCTACTCTGCCATCATCGAATCCGTCCTCTGCACATCATTAACTGTCTGGTTCAGCTCAGCTACCAAATCTGACCTCAGAAGACTAGGGTGTTCTGTGCGGAGGGTAGTCCGGACTGCTGAGCGAATCGTTGGTACAACCCCCTACTCTCCAAGAACTGTACTTATCCAGAGTGAGCAAAATGGCTGGCAAAATCACTCTGGACCCCGCACATCCAGCACACTCCCTCTTTGAACTGCTGCCGTCTGGTCGACGCTACAGAGCTCTGAGCACCAGAATGACCAGACACAGGAACAGTTTCTTCCCCCAAGCAATCCATCTCATGAACACCTGACATTAACGTGGAACACACAACACTATTTTACAACTATTTTACAACTATTTATTCACCACACATACAAATATAATATTTTTTATTTTTTTTGTATTTTTTTTTTCCATTTCAAATTTGCACGTCAGACCTGTACACACATGAATGTCTGTATTGCATAGTGTTTTTGCAATTTTGTACATTGCCTATTTGTATATTTGTATATTGTTATTTTGTTGTCTGTGTCCTGTCCCGTTGCTGTCATTCTGTTGCACTGTGGAGCTTTGTCACTATAACAAATTCCTCGTATGTGTAAACATACCTGGCCAATAAAGCTCATTCTGATTCTGATTCTGATATATTATAAAGTATATACTTACATGTGAAATGTTTTGGGGCACTTAACTGCACGCTAAATGCAATAAAATAAAATATGTGTATTTATATTAAATACAAAAAACAAAGCTGAACTTGGAGAGATTTTTTTAAACCCACTTAAGTAAGACTTAAGTAAAACTTTGTCCCCCGGTTTCACAGACATGGGTTAAGCCTAGTCCCAGACTAAAATGTAATTCTGAGCTGTTTCAACTGAAATAAACTTACACTGACTGATCTTAAAATATATCAGTGCCTTTGTTTTGTCTCAAGTAATGTTTTTTTTCTAAGGCATGTTAATAAAAATTACTTAAATGTCCTAATTGAACTATGGCCTAATCCTGGCTTAGTCTAAGCCCTGTCTGTGAAACCAGGCCTATATGTAATTTCTTTATTATCTTTGACTTTGAAAGTTAAAGCATACTGCTGAATGCACTGACAAGCATTTAAGAAAAACAAAAATATATTTAATGTCATTTCTATTGAAATATTGTGTATTTAAATATATTTGTATTACACATTTTGAATGACGAAGTTGCAATTTAGTACATTTACATTATATTAACTTTAAATCTCATTGAAAAAAAAACACTACAGTCACAGTTATAATCAAGAACTTTGTATGTGCTTTAGTATGTTAGTCAAAATAAGTGTACGGCATTAATGCACAACAAAAGCTGATAAAAAAATGTAATGGTTTGAAATGTAATTTAAATTAAAGCTTTTAATTTGACTTTGTTATAAAGTGCACTTTTTAAATTCTACTTAAGGAACAGCCATGAAAGTGAACTATATAAGTTTCACAGTATGTTTATTATCTGCGAGTACAGTTTTCAAAAATAAACTTTTAAGATTTAAAGTACTCAATCAACACAAACTCAACACAAACTCAGCACACCTGAGGAATTAATAGGTGCATAGGAAAAACACTCCAACACGATGTCGAATCCAAACAATAAAAAATGATGTCCCGCACACTCTCAGTCTATGTTAAATATAGAAATGTATTAATTCCAAAAAACACTGACGTTTCGTCCACAGACCTTCATCAAGCATACACACACACACACACGCACACACGTGCGTGCGTGCGTGCATGTGTGGAATTGCAATATTTTTTAAAGATTTAATGTACACCACATGCACACATTCAGTACAATTAAGTGCACTTAAATGTCGGTAACAAACAGTAGAAGATAAGTTGCACACAAAAGTTTACTTTTAAATGTGTCAAAAGGACATTGTACAAATGCACTTTGTTTTGTTGGTGAATAAAGTGTGTTTTTCATCTCTTTTACTTCTTTCCTCTCAATTTAAATCATTAGTTCTCAATTCGGTATCTTTCAGAAGGAACCGAAAGTAGTTGCTGTTGTTTGAACGTTGCTAACAAACAGAAGTGACTCTCTTGGGCTTACAAAGAAACTCCAGCTGGTCTGTCATCAGCCTCAGTCACTGTTTATCATAAATACTTGTCATTCCACAGCAGACAACATTCCTCTGTTCTCTTCTGCAAATAATTACCTTCACGTGATCATGGCACGAATCTGAAAATCTGAATCGCATTACAATTAATAACAATAATATTGCATTTCGAGTTTGCTGCAAAATGCTTCTGTTTTGGATTTATAGCCGTTTGCTCTTTGTAATAGCATTATGTAACAACATCTTCACGGTAGGTGTTTCACAGTCCCAGGACACGGCTGGCCTGTTTATTTTCATTACTCAGGGATTTTGAGCCAACTCCTACCTCAGTATTAAACTTAGTTGTGTAACATCTCCTGTATCTGTGCTCCAGACAACTCAGTGGCGGTGTGTCTAAGGAGGTGTGCTGTTATCTAAGACCTTATCTAAGACTATTATCTTGACGAGAATATCATAGAGACTTGGTAGTGAACTTGTTTGATTTAGGCCAGTAATCAACAGCACAGCAACCCCCTAAGAAACCCCCTAACAATGCTGTGGAATTACCCACAAAACCCTTGCATCGTGGTGGAGAGTTTTGAGGAAATCACCTTTCACTTTGTCTTGTTATTCTTAAAACAATCCATAGTATAAATATCATACGCTGTAAAGAGGGGTAACGTGATTTTTAGCTCAGTGAGCTATTTCTACATAACTCTACCTATGCATTTAGCTTGTTTATGTGTGTGACCTAATGCATTCAGTAATACAGAATATTATAAAATGGCTAACACATTGCAGTAAGGTCTTGTTTGTCAACATTGTTAATGCACTAGCTAACAAAGAATGATAAATATATTGGTAAAACTTTATTTAAGGTGTCCTTGTTCCACAATTTACAAGTAATTACTATAATAACACTTAATTATGCATAATTACATGCAATTAAACCTAAAACAAAATCTAATCCCAACCCTAAGCATATAGTAAGTACATGTAGTTAATTAATATTACTCCGTACTTAAATGTATCATTACACTGTAACAAGGGACACCTAAATAATTTTTTAATCTTTGTTAATGTTAGTAAAAAATATAATTGTTTATTGTTTGCTCATGCTAGTTCATTAACTTAAATCAACAAACACCACAAAATGTATTAGTAAATATATTATATAATAAATGATAAGGACTCTGTTGTTAGTTGTTTTACAGCAGAATTTGTATTCCTCTCATTAATGATGTTTAAAATGTGATGCTGCTTTAAAACAAAATGCAGCACATATAAATAAAGATGTCGACCTCACTAAAATGTTAAAGCTAACATTGACTAAGATTAATAAATGCTGTAGAAGTGTTGTGTATTATTAGTTTGTGTTAATTAATGTAGCTAACTAATGTTAACAAATGAAACCAATTTGTAAAGTGTTACATTTTAGGTTAACATTTTTAGTGTAGCTCAATATAATAAATAAAAATAATAATTATTATTATTTGTTTATTTACTTATTTGTCTTTAGAAAGAAACTTTGGAAAGTTACCCCCACCCCCCAAAACACACACAAACACACACATTGAATTGTCACATAGAGCTAAATTTGATTAAACAGGAAGTTCTACGTAACGTAGTAAACGACTGCCATTGCTTGATAAAAAAGTACCAGCACTTTCAGTTCCCCTGCTAAAAGCATCATGGGACAAGTATGTGCTAATAATGTGCTAATTATGTACTGAGTGGCTGAAAAACACACTGTGACCTTAATTTGTGAAAATGTCAACTAAAGGTGGAAAATGCACTCAGTATGGCAACCAGATCACATTAGTTCTGCAAATCTGTTCTCGGGTTTAAAAGTGAGAATATTAAAAGTCACAGCATTTTGAATATAGATACAGTAAACATGAGGAAGTCAATAGATACAGTGCACCCTGAGGAACTAAATGCCCCTGTTGCTCACAATCTCTCTCTCTCTATAAAAGCTGAATTAGAACATTATGAACATTGAACAATATCCAGATTTTTAGTTGCGTGTGGAGACACTTGCAGCCGTTTGATAAGAAAGCTCTGCAGTGCTATTTCTTTGTGTCCTTCCTTTGATTCCAGACTAACTGAATTGGTCTGAGAACATAGGAAAACATAAATATTGAGGTGTCCTATGGAAAGGTGTAGGCAATAATGAGGATATAAGGGTTTCATTAAACCTCATGTGTGTAATTAAGCCAGCCGTTTTGAAAGCACGGCCTAGCACATGCCATTTATGGACGCTGCTGAGTTAGTCTCTATTGCCCAAAAGGCCATTACCAGAAAACTGCTCTACAGGAGAGATGAATGTGCACTGGGCAGGAAATAAGTAATACAACTTTTGATTGTCTCTTTAAAAATGTAAAGACTTTTTCATTTACTGTTCCCATCTGGTGGAATGACCTCCCTAACTCAATCCGAGCAGCTGAATCCTTACCCATCTTCAAGAAACGGCTAAAAACACATCTCTTCCATCTTTATTTGACCCTCTAACTCTAGCACTCTCTATTCTAAATTTATTTTATCTAATCTGTCTTCTTTTTATAAAAAAAAAAACACAAAAAAACATTTGACCCTCTATCAATTGCATATTTATTCTCTAACTGCTAGCTTTTCTTGTAAAACTAACACTAAGTTTAATGTTTCTATATTTTACATACTAGTTTCAAAAAAAAAAAAAATCCTTCCTACGTGTACTGCGTTAGGCTAACCAGGACTTGTAATGGCACTTGCATGTTGTTGCTCTTTTGTTGGTTTTGATTGCTTCTATAATGTCCTCATTTGTAAGTCGCTTTGGATAAAAGCGTCTGCTAAATGACTAAATAAATAAATAAATAAAAATTATTGTTATCTGTGGATGATCTTCGTGATTTAATGAGTAAGCCTTTAGAGCAAAAGAAAATGTGCATATTTTCATTGAAGCACCGCAGCGTTTAGCTTTCTGGAATTTGCATGTGTTGATTTGAATAAGGCTGAATGAAATTGTAACCATCTGAGGTATTTAGGTCATTTGAGATCTTTGGATATGCATTTAATATAGATCTTTAACCATTTTCTGTGCTTCTTAAATACATTCTCTGAACATTCAAAGCATTAAAGGTTTTTTAAGTTTTTATTAATTTGATTTCTTTGTTTCATTATGTGTGTGAACGTTAAGCAAACATTCTATTTCATTACTTTGCTAAATGTTACTTTTGAACTTTCTGAAACAAGTAACGTTTACAAAATGTTAAATGAATGTAATTTCTCAAATAAAATGTTCCATGAACAAAGTGTAACGTTTTAGGAACATTAATGAAGATCCAATAACTCCAACACTAATAAAATAAGTTCTAAGAACGTTTTGCTTACATCTCATTAAGTTATAATAATGATTATTTCTGATTGTTCTCTAAACATTCAAAATGTCCAGTTGTTAAAACGTTTTAGTATTTTATATATCTTGGTTATACGAACATTAAAGTAACAGGCAAACGTTATGGGAATGCAATTTTTCAATGTTCAAAAAGATACATAAACTTCAAACATAAACATTTCAGAAATAACATTTCCATGAACGTTGTATAAATAATGTTTTTGTGTTAACGTTTTGAGAACATTAGTAAAGTTTATTCATAACCATACTGAAAATAAGTAATATTGTTAGCAGCTAACTGTCTGCTAACAAGCTTGCTGGTCTAAGTTGAGGAAATTTTTGATATAAAGTCCAAATATCTTTATGCACACCTAATGTCCATCTGAGGGAAAAATAAAGGATTATGTTCAGAACATTAATGGTAATATCAAGTGGGAGTGATGCCCTGTTTGTTCAGAACTTTGAGAGAACCTTGCCACAACGTTTCGAAAACGCTCCTTGCATTCTGTGAATCTGTAAATCTGCTTACGCTCCAGTGACGGTTATATGTTCAGAAATGGACCTTCATGCTTTTTTTATTGTTGTTGTTTTTTTTTTCTCTAAAAATCTTATGTTTTCATACGATTCACATTGAATTCATACATAACCGCCACCTCATTTTCTGGTAATTCAGGTTGGTAGTTCTGAAGCTACTCTTGTGGCCCATTTGCACAAATCATGTTGGCCAGGTGTAGCTGCACATTTGCCTGACTACGCAATTCCTGACAGCAGGAATCTAGGATAACTTGCCAAGTCATTGTTTTTTATTAGTTGTATTTATGTAAGATGTTTCCGGTGCATAGCAAGGGACTTGGGAAGTCATTGGAAGCTTATGGCACAATTAAACGAGTGTAAAAGTCAGTGCAGGTATTGCCCTAGTGACTGCTGTTACCTGGAAACTGGTTTCCCTAAAGGGCGGGACCAGGAACACTCGTGAGACGAGCTGCCATCCGACACCTGTCGCTTTGTCTTGTTTGCGAGACTCGGGAACAAGGGAGCTGGGAGGGCAAGTAGATGCGTCACTAGTCTTCGGTTTCAGCAATAATTGATCTATGAGAAAGACAAGGAAAGAGCAAAAACAGAGGCGAGGGATCCAGAGCGAAGAGTGATGAGGCCAATAATTTGCTGATCTTTGAATCTGAAGCGATGAGACTGCCTCTAACAATACTGCAGCAGGACAGAGATAGGCTCATTTAGACACACACACCTACACACTCCCACACACATACATGTTCACACGCAAAATGATGAACTGCTGAGGATACAGTGCTAAAATCAGCTTTTAAAAGGACTTCTGCCATAGCACAATTGAGAAAAAGGATCCACTCTGGACTGTGAGATATACGCTGTTAAATGAACATGAAGACTGGGAAGAAATCATTCATAGGTAGGAACTTTTTCTATTAAAAACTAAAGTTTGTCAATTCTATTGGTAACACTTTGCCATAACAAGGTTTCGATTTGTTGACATTAGGTTAGTTAATACAAACTAACAATGAAAAATACTTATAAAGCATGTATTAATCTTAGTCCATTTTACTGTCAACAGTTACTAATACATCTTTTAAAATCTGTAGGATAGCTGTTAATAATTGTATTTAATGGGCCATAGCTTATATATGAGCTAACAATGAACAGTTGAATTTTAATAACTAACACTAACAAAGATTACTGAAATACTGTAACAAAAGTGTTGTTCGTTGCTAATTAATGCGTTCATGTTAAGTAATGGGGCCTTAATGTAAGGTGTTACCATCTACCTTTATGTGTACAGAATATTGCTCTGTTCTGTTTAATTATGTGTGAAATGTAGCTTTTAAATCTCCCATTTTGTGAGATTCGTCAAGGTTGTTGTTTTTTATTAAAAGTGCTTAATTTACTCTGAAGACATTAAGCACATTTCAGAATTGAATTATTCACTTTTCGCATCTCATAAACTGAAAATCTTTGATGTCAAACATACCATATGAATACTTCAACACATCAAGTAAACTGACCATTTATTTACAAGTGGGCAGTGGGAATAAAAATGCAAAAAAGAATGCGGGTGTGCGTGCGTTTGTGTGTGTGTGTCCACACACACACACACACACACACTATATACTGTAAATATATAGAGCTGTCACTCAGTAGTTGGTTTAGGAATGTATGTAAAAATATATACAGAATGTAAGAGTGTCACGTAACAGGGTTGTGTCAGCGTGCGTGCATGGAATAAGGCACATATATGACAAGTTTTGATCATAATAATTGGCAGATTATGCTGTTTTATGGTGCATATATGATTTACATTTTTGGACCCAGTTGAAAAGAGAAAACCTTACCTCTCTGAGGTAAGAAACACAAAACAAATTCCATGTAAAAGTATGCATGAAACTCAAGTTGAAACTTCAGTATTGTGATGTATTTCCAAGGGAAACCAAATATTTTATAGAGGGCAGGGCTTGATTTTAGGGCTCCTGCTCACCTTTATACAGAAGAAATGGCATTCCAGAGGAGAATATTTTGTCTAAATATTATGAATGCAGACAAGTCTTTTCTGTTGAATTACTTGCATGAATCAACTGTCCATCACAAGACTAGTCATTTGCACTAACAACCGAATCTCTCACACTAAATCATTTCAATATATTAATTATTTTCTGTGTATTGTCCCCTCTTTTTCCACACTTATTGTAAATATTGAAGTCCTTCATTTTGCAACAAGAAGAGACATTACAGAGGAAATCATTAACAAGACACATATTGTCTTCACTAGATCAGCTTTGACAGCCCATCCATTCATTCATCCATCACAACAGATGTAATCCACTTTAGTCTGATCCAGTCATCTAGGGCTAGGCTTTGATCTCTCTGACTCTCTGTTTATTTCATCTGTCACTTGAGTGAGCAGGACTCTTTCACTTTTACATTCAACCTGATACTTACACACATATTGTCTAATTGTGCATGATTCAATGGTGGACATTATTCCACTGAAGAATAAAAAAGAGTGTATGATTACTTCCAGATTAATCAAATCCCATTTTACTTTTCCTTGTTAAATATGCTGTTTCACTTGGAAGCAGTTGCCTGTAGCACAATAGAAAGTAAAATGAGTTATGGATGCTTATGGATCAGAAAGAGAAACAAAAAAGGCTATCTCAACCACACCACACATTCAAGAGTGATAATTTAGGGGAAATACTGTAGCGTGAAAACCCTGAACTGAACACACACACATTTGGCAGAAATCTGCAGAGCTTTCAGCAGACTTTCACTGTCCATGTTTAGCAAAGCAGATAAGCCTTTGAAATATATAATACATAGTATCTAAGTATGTATGTATGTATTTATTGGTATTATTTTTGTAATAATTTATAAAAAACTATTTTTGGCCATTTTCAGTGGATTTCCTCACTTGCACGTTACAATAAGGTTCAATTTAATAGGTATCATGAAATAAAGATGAAAAATACTCTTACATTCATTAATTTAGGTTAATGGTGAATACCATTTATTTACATTTATTTAGAATTTAATGCTTTTAGAATGATATTGAATCATTTATTTTATTTTATTTTAATTTATTTAAATGCATTTAAAATACATTTAATCTAACATTTATTTTAAATCAACCAATTGATATACATATTTACAGTACTAATATTTATATTTATATTTTAAACTGTATAATTCACACGGATGAACATCTATTAACAATAGTATATTTATAAACTAATATAAGTCTAGTCTACACTGTAAAAATATATGCTTTGAAGTTATAAAGTAAAAAAAAAAAGATTATTAGAGTATGTTTTACAAGAAAATAGTCTTTCTACTTGAAAAATTTCACATTTAATTCAATGTTACTTTCTGTTTTTTTGTAATAAATTGTAATAGCAAATTTCTAAGTGAAGATTGTTTCTAATCTTCAGTGTAAATGTGTAAAAAAAAATGTTTTTGCATTAGTTCATGATACATAATGCATTAATGTTATCAAATTGAACCTTATTAAATTATTTCATTTTCTTTTTGCAGCCATTGATATAGGCTTATTTAATAATGCAGGTGTTCTCCTTTGCACTCCTCTGTGCTCCACCAATGGTACAGACCTATTAGCTTTTATATTCACATTGCTTGTTTCTAAATAATGTCTTCCTCATAATGTACATACACTTGAGTCAATGAGTGTAAACGGTTCGAGTTGAGAGCTGAAGAACACCCAATTACAAAGACGTCAGTCCCCATAAGACAGCTCCTATTGAGCTCTATACAATACCAACACACTACAGACAACAATGAAGAATATAAGGATGAGTCGAGAGAGAGAAACGGAAGTAGAGGGAGGAAGTCATGAACAAATCAGTCAAGAAAATACAGAATTGAGATATCAAACATAAAGACCATGGGTCCGACAGGGCTAACTGCAGCTAGAAAATTTGATCTTATTTACATGAGTGTGTGGGCATGAGGTTGGTGCTTAATTTATGATGGCGAGCCGGCACAGAGGTAAAGAGCCTTATCAGTCCAATGGGCCCTGAGCAGTGAGAGGAGGTGCAAAAGTCGAGAATAAACTCCCCCTTCTCTTCGGATGATTCACTTCCTGCCCACCAGAGTGTGGCAGACGGTTTCTGACCGAATGACACTCGGCCTGTTATGCAAATGCACACTCTCTTGCACTCTCAGCCGCACAGCAGAGACCTGCGTCTCCATGGTAACGGGGCAAGTATAGTAACAGGAAATAAATAGTAATAATTGGATCTGTGACAAGTATGACAGAATGACTCATTGAGAGGAACTTCAATGAGCAGTGGAAAGACTTTGCCACCTGTCCACTTGGCATGTGAGATACTGTTACTGTAACGTGTATGTGGAAGCATGGGCAGGTTAGTGGAGGAAGAAGCAGACAAGACAAAAAGAGAGATGGTTCTAAAGCTGAACCAGTCACTAGCCATCTGATCCAGGGTAAGGATTGGTAATATTTTTTTTCTCTGTGCTTGTCTCAGAATAAACAAGCAAATAAATAGTTTGAAAAAAAAACTTTAGTAAACTATTTCGGTAACACTTTTCTTAAAGCGTTTATGTATAATGCATTATAAAAGTAGTTTAATGCATTAATTACACCTTGTAATGCACCTTATAATGCATTGTACAATCTCATTGTTACACAATGCATTTTAAAATAATAATAATAAAGTATAATAAATAATAATAATAAATTAATAAAGTCACAAAACTACAATTTTACATTACTCAGTTTATTATATATAGCAAATGTGTGTGTGTGTGTGTGTGTGTGTGTGTGTGTGTGTGTGTGTGTGTGTGTGTGTGTGTGTGTGTGTGTGTGTGTGCGTGCGTGCGTGCGTGTGTGTGTGTTACTCTCTCTTTTTTCAGTTTAATATTCATAAGGTTCTGAGTTATGAGCTGAAACGTGCAGTGGAACCAGATCAACACTATCCAGTTTTCCTCTGAAATAGGTGACATTCCACTGAAGATCTTCCCCATCGTTTTTGTTATTTGAAACCTGAATTTCCCTCCATGGTTCCTCTTAACTGTTATCGGAAAGATAGGATGTTTGGTTAATACAACGCATGTAAGTCGTTTGATATCACGCCACCTGATCGTGTAAACAGACTCTGGCAAGGCTCCAGCTGCCCACTAGACATTGCTCCATTGGCAGGGCAGTTTTAAACCTCTGAGAAAGTACTCGAGCTCTTTGTGTAAAATGAAAGGATGACAAGGGCATTACGCATAGACTGGATTTACAGATAGAACAGGTTATGCATTCCAGAAAAAGTGTAGGCTTATCAAGTGAAAAATGCAAATTACACATGACCCAGGGCTATTATAGGTAACTAAAACTAGAACCAAAACAAAAAATAAACATTTATAAAAAAATATTCTGCTAGCTGCCAAAGAAACATTTCTCGTTTTTCATTTAAATGAGAAATGTAACTAAAACTGAAATAAAAAATGATCAAACTTATACAGACATACTTAAACAAAAACTGATAAAAATGACAAAAAAACAAAAAAATTGTTGACTAAAATAAATTTAAACAAGATATGAACACTATTTATCTATATATATATAACTTTTCAAAATTGTATAAACTAGTATCTCAATGAGATAATATAGCACTAAAGGAACAATGCGGTATAAATACCATTTCATTTCTCTCTTCACTTTTTTCAGATTTTACTGTGGCTATACTTTATGTATATTATAAACTTGTATAAATAGTGTGCACAAATTGTACCTTTAGGGGTACAACAGCTGGTCAATGGGGCAGTACCTTAAAAGTACACATTTGTACCTTCTTTAACCCTAAAGGGTGCAAGAGTGCATTAGGAGAGACCCCACTGACAATGTTGAGCGCTTTAAGTGCTTAGAAAAGCACTATATAAAGGTAATGAATTATTATTATTATTACTTCACTAAGGGTACATATTAATATGCACCCTTTAAAGAAGGCACAAAAGTGTACTTTCAAGGGTACTGCCCCAGTGACAAGCTATTGTACCCCTAAAGGTAAATTTATTACCCATTTTGTTTTTATTTTTATATTTTTGATACTATAAAACCTCAAATATGATGATCCATTCGTGAGGACCTCTTTCCTAAAATATATGTTCATGTAAAAGTACACATAAATACGTATAAAATATTATTACGATTTTTATAATTAAAATAGTGTATGTTATGTGGACCCCAGTTTGCAAACCCTGGCTGATACCTTACTTGGGCCCCTTTTTTACAATTGCTGTCTAACCTGGCAAATTATGTGCTAAAGAACAGGATGGCTTCATATTATGGCACACTTATATAACTTACAGGGTCAGTGGAGCACATTTGGAAAGCAGGCTGAAAAATAAATGATGTGGCTCAGAGAGTATCGCTTTACGTAAGCCGTGATGCCGCAGCCTCCTCGCACCCATGACCGGGTCGGATGGTGGCTTGTTCAGAGAGAGAATCTGGTAAAACACAGGCGTTAACAGATTTGTGCCAGGCATTAAGTAGAAGGGTGAATATTTGAGCACATCTGTTCAGCACAGGAATGTATTCCATTAACAGAGACCTTAATCTCAGGTATGATCCTCCAGCCCTGTTTTCACTGTATGCTTTTCATTTCTAATTGTTTACTGCTTCGCGTTCTACCTCATCATTAATGATAAACATTAGAGGTTAATCTGTTACACTGCGGTGAGATTACGAGCCAGCTGTGTAGTAATTTTCCATTGATAGAAAGAGTCCGAGCGTTTAATCTGGCTCAGATGAATGGAAGCGCTTCCGTTCCTTGCATCGCCCTCTACTGGCGGAACAGAGACAGGTGTTCAGTCGATTTGTCCTACCCTGAGAGATTTTGCTACCTCTCATTAAAACAGTGGGTAGTACAATTCGACAACGAAACATTCTACCTATCAAATTATGCTTTATTAATGTGTACACCTACCACAACCCTAAACCTTACACTTACACTACGTGTTATATTCGCGGTTGTGGATAGAATGGATACAGCTACCGGAAACCAACAATAAATATTTTGTTACACCTATTAGATTGTGTTTTATTATCGTCTACACCAACCCCAACCCTAAATCTACCCTTACAGTAATGCAGATACATTAAATATTGTTGTTCAGCGTGAGAAAAAATATGCATTGTTGATGTGCGCATGCGCAGTAAACCGAGGTAGGAAAATCTGACGGGTAGGTTAAAATGTCAGGACACCGGCGGGATCCCGTGAAGTCACTTCTCAGTCTCTTTGGTTACTCAAGTGATGTCAGAGCCTCGCCTCCACAACCACGTGCTCCGTATATAAGTAGCAGTGCAGGGCTGGCGGGGGAAGACAGTAGCGCTGCCAGCATCAGAACCCAGGAGTGCGCTCCGTCAAGCCGTTTGCTGGAAGATCAGCGCTTTGCGACAGGAATTCATTCCTCCTGTGGATTTATACTTATAATAGTGATGGCAGTTACTCAGGCTGGATGTGACTTGACATACTGCAGGATGAGGGGCATCGTGTCCGTTCTTACCGGTACGTTTTAACAGATTTGAGTTATTCTGGTGTCTCTAAAGGATTTAGTTTGAATATGTATTTTTTATATATTTTTTTTTTAGTGTGTGTGTGTGGGGGGGGGGATGTCAAATATGGGAAATAAAAAACAAAACAAATGAGAGAATAGAAATATGCTAGAAATATATGGGTGTAAAATACGTTTTTTTGTGTGTGTGTGTGTGTGTGTGTGTGTGTTGTACAGTCAATTTTAGACATAACGTTTCAACTATTTTATTATTATTATACTAATCTTGTTTTTATATATCCTTGCAAAATGATTGCATGATTCAAATATTGAGTTGTTTTGGGGTTTAACTACGTTTATACTGTTTTATTAAATGATGTGGTTCCGTGAGAGTAATATAAATGATCGTTCTTGATAAATAGCAGATACAGTGAGCAATGCGGGCTGTTGTGTAACACAATGACACTGTTCTTGACATTAAAACATTTCGTTCGGATCCTCTGAATCACGGCATCTAAAATACGTTTTCTGGTATATACTCGACGTGCAAAGGATTATTTCACCGATAACCTTTCAGATTTCGAAGGGTTTCCCATCACATATGATTGGCAGCTCATTCAGTTCAAATGCAGGGTGTTAGTGACGTCAGCTGTGGGTTTCCTTCTGACGTAAATGCTTGTTTTTTCAGCTTTTATTAAAGAAAGGAAGATGGGCTTAAACGACTTCATCCAGAAGCTTGTTTCCAACCCTCCTATCTGTCAACAGTAAGTATCCCAATATTTAATATATAATATATCCCAATAATATATAATATATCCCAAGTATCCCAATATATAATATGAACACTGAAATAAACAATTGCATGATGCTTTTAAAATTACAAGTAGATGTGTGAACCGAAAAAGGCAACAAATAAGTGCAAAGATGATTTCTGTGTTTCAAAATTAGTAAGAAAGTGGTGCAGGAAAATTCCAGCATTCATTCATAAAGGCAACTCTGTAACTTGTAGTTTATTTATATAGGCCTTCACTGAGGTGACTGTACTTGAGGATGTAATCCCATCATCTGAGTTGAGCTGTGCTTTCTGCTAATTGTGTAGGTTAATCTGTACCGGCGAGATAAAGCCACCAGGATAGTGCTCCATGAAAAGCAGCTGTTCAGGCCGCCGCTTGGCCGCAGTAAGCACCTTTGAGAAAATCCCTAATGTCCCCTAGACGAGGATAAGGGCCTAATTCAATTAAGTGCGGCCCATTTGGCCTCAGAGTCAATCAGGTCGGACCAGCGGAAAATTTCTCACCGCATCATCTCTACCCTCCACATGCTCCACAATATTAATTCAAGGAGGTATAAAGAGTTGAGATATAAGCTTTAAATAGTCTAAAATTCATAATTTTGGGCTGAGAGAAAGGTTTCAGTAAAATACTATTTGATCTAAATTTTATTAGTAGATGCATCCATTCTAATCTTGCACAAATAACAACTGTCTTGTCAAAAATTAATTTTGAATTTCCAACAAACCTGAAACGGCCCCTCATAAACTTCACCAACACTGCCATCTATCTGCCTGCAAACGCATTACAGGAAATAATTCATATGAAGTTTTTTTTTATGCATTTAGCAGACGCTTTTATCCAAAGTGACTTACAGTACATTCAGGCTATACATTTGTTGTCAGTATGTGTGTTCCCTGGGAATCAAACCCACAACCTTTTGCGCTGCTAACACAATGCTCTACCACTGAGCCACAGGAACACTGATTGATTAATTGATTGATTAGTTATTGATTAAATACACACTGTACATTTACAAAAACAAACATTTTGTCTCTCATTTTAAAGAGATTTTGAAACAAATCCACTTATTGGAAGTATGTTGGGCAATCGTTGCATAATCATGCACCAATAGATTTCCTTTGTTTTGTACAAACAGTGGGTCTTCAACAAAGTTAACTCTTTGAAATAAAATCTGTAACATTTTTTATCTCTTTTCCTTAGTACCGAGGTTGATTCGTTCTTAAAAATCGATGAGAACCAGAATGAGGAGCTGGAGGAGAATCACCGGTGTTTAACCAATCCCAGAAGCTCTTTGGCTGAGGAGACTCAGTACGTAGTTACTCTTCGTTTGTTTGGTTAATTGGATTTAAGTCAGCCAGGCTGCTTTATGTTTGCAGTACTAATGCTGTTTAATTTCCTTAACAGGATCAAACCTTCCGATTTTGACTACTTAAAGATCATTGGGAAGGGGAGCTTTGGAAAGGTGGGCACAAACAGCTTTCATGCAGTCAAGATGTCAATACTTATGTCATATTTTCAAGTGAGAATGCTAACGGCATCCTATTTCACAGGTTCTGCTCGCAAGGCACAAGGAAAATGAACAATACTTTGCTGTGAAGGTGCTGCAGAAGAAAATAATTCTGAAAAAGAAAGAGGTTAGTCCTAATGCAGTGTTCACATAGATATGAAAGCACTTGGCCACAATTGCTGTATAGTAACAATTAACACTTAATATGTTTTTCAGCAAACGCATATCATGGCAGAAAGGAGTGTATTAATGAAAAATATCAAGCATCCATTCCTGGTGGGGCTGCACTACTCTTTCCAAACCACAGACAAACTGTATTTTGTGCTAGACTACGTCAATGGAGGAGAGGTAAGTAAACAATGCATTCATACTGTACTCTCATATAGCTCAAAAGAGGCCACACCTCAGCTCAAAATAGCTGACTGACTTTGTATGTTTTTTTCTCCTGCAGCTGTTCTACCACCTCCAGCGTGAGCGGGTGTTTTTGGAGCCCAGGGCGAGGTTTTATGCTGCTGAAATCGCTAGTGCTCTCGGTTACCTCCACTCACTGCACATAGTTTACAGGTATGCGATTGGCTTCAGTGCCCCTAGTGGAGAAACAGTTGAACCGTGTTCTCAAATCTGTGTATTATAATGGGGTCTTATCATTTTCTGTCAATTTTCACAGAGACTTAAAGCCAGAGAACATCCTCCTGGACTCTCAGGGCCACATCGTGTTGACAGATTTTGGTCTATGTAAAGAAGGACTGGAACCCAATGGCACAACCACAACGTTCTGTGGAACTCCTGAGGTCAGTCATTCATGAATAGGTCAACCCTTGTAAAAAAGAAGTACTTTAGTACTGCATTTAATATAATTATGCAATTAAAAAAGTATTCTAAAACATTACATTAAGTTTGCATTTAAATGTTTTATTTTTATAAAACGTACTATTTTTGCATTTATGCATTTAGCAGACGCTTTTATCCAAAGCGACTTACAGTGCATTCAGGCTATACATTTTTTCATTATGTGTGTTCCCTGGGAATCGAACCCACAACCTTTTGCGCTGCTAACGCAATGCTCTACCACTGAGTCACAGGAACATTTTTAAAAGTGTGCTAACACAAGATAACACAAAACAGTGTTTTTATGGATATATAATTTTTTTTCAACAGTACTTGGCTCCCGAGGTGCTTCAGAAACAGGCATATGATCGTACAGTGGACTGGTGGTGCCTGGGATCAGTGCTGTTTGAGATGCTTTATGGACTGGTGAGAAGACCTATCAAGTCTTTTGCCTGAAAAAGTACTAGATCAACTGTAGCAAAGGATATATTTAGCAAACAATGTGAATTTATTTCTCTGTGTCTGTTTTCTAGCCTCCATTCTACAGCCGCAACACAGCCGAGATGTACAACAACATCCTTCACAAGCCTCTAGTCCTGAAGCCTAATGTGTCCAACTCTGGCCGTGACCTGCTGGAGGGTCTGCTGCACAAGGACCGTACCAAGAGACTGGGGTCCAAAGATGATTTTGTAAGTGGACACATCACACCAGTGCCGCATGCATAATGTTTATTTCCATGAGATTGCAGATTCTTATACAAGCTTTTGCTTATTTGTAGCTGGAAATGAAGTACCACAGCTTTTTCTCTCCCATCAACTGGGACGACCTCATGGCCAAAAGGATCATTCCTCCTTTCATTCCTACAGTGGTAAGTTAACTCTTTACCTGCAAAGGTTAAACTATAATTTAAAGTTAATTTTAAATGTTTTAATAATCTTCTGTTGTGCTTTAAAGAAGGACACATATTTTGATGTGCTGACTAACATACAAAACACATAAAGTACTTGATTATAATGAAGTATGTTATTTAACTACATTTACAGTTAATATATTTTAAATTAACTAAATTGTGACTTCATTATTACAAATGTGTAAATTTAAATACATGACATACAAGTTTCAACAGAATTGACTTTAAAGCACATCTTAGTTTACCATAAATCATTGTCAATACAAGGTGGAAACATTAAGACTAATATTTCTGATTGGGTATTTAATAAATTCTCTCTTTATTGAATCTACAGACTGGTCCCACTGATCTCCAGCACTTTGACCCAGAGTTCACCCACTTACCCGTGTCGACCTCCCTATGCAACACCGATAACCTGCACGTGACCAGCAGCGTACGGGAGGCAGCCGGAGCATTCCCAGGCTTTTCTTACGGTCCCCCGGCTGACCATGCCTTCCAGTAATGGCTCCCGTGACCCTCCAGAACGTCCATTCCAGCACCAGTAGATGCATCGAGAAGAAGGACCACAGTGTGGGACATTTAACTCTTCTGATTTATTTGCATGCACAAGGGACACTCGTGCATTACCAAGAGGAATGTGGGACGTTGAAGGACACAAACTACAGTAACAACAACTTCCAGAAAAGATGCAATGTGTGCAAATGGATGCAGTGAAGACCTGAGCTCAGAGAGAGAGAGAGAGAGAGAGAGAGAGAGCTTAGAAGTGCCTGAGAGTTTAACTGATGATCTGTGGAAAAAAAAACTGGCATTTGTACAACAAACTATTGCTTGCCAGAGACGATGGCACCAGCTACTAGGCGAAACGCCTTTTGTGATCTTTTACATTTGATCAAAATGTCTTTGGATGATGTTTTATTTATTTGAAATTATCATGCATCATTGCACAGTGGAGGTAAAGGATCAAGAAAAGTACAAAAGTCACGGATGGTCCGAAAAATTGGGTTATTATATCAACCCCCACCAGTACAAGAGGATACACAGGCTGTCCGACTCAAATATCAATACATTTTTACTGAATACATGTATTATCTTCTTCCTATTGACAATTTTTGATTTAATAACTGCATTATCTATCATACTGCATTATATTAGTTTGGTTTAGCTTAACTCTTCAGTCCTACTTAAAACTTCCTAAGCTATGTTTAGGTTTAAATTAAAATATAAAAGAAAATTAGTTAAACAAGGCGTTTAGTTAGGCGTCTGTGTTTATTTGTCTGAATGACTAGCAGACATCCTGTGTTCCTCCTAAAATCAATATTTTGTCTTACAAGTACTTTCTTTCCTTTTTTCTCCAATGCCAGCACTTTTACACAAAATACCAGACACTGTGTTTCCTGGGAAGGCAATTTTCGTAGTCGCACGTCACATTATGTTACATTTAGCTATACAAATAATCTTGAATTTAGTGAGATGTATGTTTTATACGTCTGTTTATCATTGTTATTAGAAGCGATTTCTGTCCATTGCAAACACAGCAAGTCGATTAGATTGTATTGAAACCTTTGCATCATGTACAGAAGTTATGTAGGAGCCCAGAAGGAACTGTCTTTTTTTGTTCAAATTGTGCCTGTACAGCTAATTTATGTAAATTGTGATACATTTCCATGTGTGTCTATCATTCCTGTCTGTATCACTCTGGGTTGGACAGGGATATGGAATGCTGTGCAATAGAAATGGTGACTTGATAGAGATGTGAACAATTTGTCATGGGACGAGTGGCATCGACTTAATGAAGGAGAGGGGTTTGGATGCCCTCATGAAACGCATCCCTGTTTTAATTGTAATATTTTTCATATTATTGGACCAACAATGCGCTATACATTGTTCTTTAGATAACTGCAAACATGGCAATATGGATAAAGGTTATTTTCTTCCATTTTTGGAAGTTATTCATATGTTGTTTTATATTTTTCCATGTATATTTATTTACATGTTGCAAATTTTTCCTCTAATGATCAGAGTATTAAATTCTTAGAATAATGAAATATTGAGAATGATCTATATGAATGCAAAATAAATGTGTAAAAAAATAATCTATGTCTTATTGTACTTATTCCTCATCTGCTTTTATTTAGTTTATTGTTCACGCTGGGATCGGCACCAGCATTTTCACTCATTGAATAATTTGGAAAATGAATAGAAGAGAATAATCTTTTACACTATACAGGTGCATCTCAATAAATTAGAATGTCGTGGAAAAGTTCATTTATTTCAGTAATTCAACTCAAATTGTGAAACTCATGTATTAAAAAAATTAAATGCACACAGACATAAGTAGTTTAAGTCTTTGGTTCTTTTAATTGTGATGAATGATTTTGGCTCACATTTAACAAAAATCCACCAATTCACAACAAATCAGAATATGGTGACATGCCAATCAGCTAATCAACTCAAAACTCCTGCAAAGTTTTCCCGAGCCTTCAAAATGGTCTCTCAGTTTGGTGCACTAGGCTACACAATAATGGGGAAGACTGCTGATCTGACAGTTGTCCAGAAGACAATCATTGACACCCTTCACAAGGAGGGTAAGCCACAAACATTCATTGCCAAAGAAGCTGGCTGTTCACAGAGTGCTGTATCCAAGCATGTTAACAGAAAGTTGAGTGAAAGGAAAAAGTGTGGAACAAAAAGATGCACAACCAATCGAGAGAACCGCAGCTGCCTTATGAGGATTGTCAAGCAAAATCGATTCAAGAATTTGGGTGAACTTCACAAGGAATGGACTGATGCTGGGGTCAAGGCATCAAGAGCCACCACACACAGACGTGTCAAGGATTTTGGCTACAGTTGTCATCAGAGGCATCTTACCTGGGCTAAGGAGAAGAAGAACTGGACTGTTGCTCAGTGGTCCAAAGTCCTCTTTTCAGATGAGAGCAAGTTTTGTATTTCATTTGGAAACCAATGTCCTAGAGTCTAGATGAAGGGTGGAGAAGCTCATATCCCAAGTTGTTTGAAGTCCAGTGTTAATGTGGTGAGGGGGGCTTGGTTAGCGGAGTCTGCAGCGGAGAGAGAGTTTGGAGACGAGCGGTGAGTAAGTGGGTAAGTGCAAGATGACATTCACCTGCTTCTCGTTTCAGTGATTGGCGTGAGAGACCTTAAAAGCCACAAGGTGCCAGAAAGTGGCAGAGAGAGACAGACTGAGGAATTGGAAAGAGGAGCTGCTGCTCGATACCAGAGAACCGTCAAAGTGCTACGAATTTATGTTTTTGTTAAGTGCCTCGGGCACGAGTGTTATGACTGCCTTTTTCTCCGTTCTCTCCACGTCAATCCCTTGACCCATTTCCAGCCACTAGGGCGGCGGGGAGGCCTGGGCCGGCCTGTTGGCGGTGTGGGGACCCGGGGCATTTCATAGACCGCTGCCCAGTGATGGAGGTGGGGGCATTGATCCGGGTCCCGGACGCCCCACAGGCTGCCCCCGATCAAGCTGGCCTGTACCAGATACCTGTGAGTATAAAGGGGGGTACTTATCTCGCTTTGGTGGATTCCGGTTGTAACCAGACCTCGATCCACCAAAGCCTGATTCAGCTCGGGGCATTGGATAAAAGCCGCGTGGTTCCGGTTCGGTGCGTGCACGGGGATGTGGTGAAGTACCCTTTAATGTCCGTGCTTATCCAATTTCGGGGGCAAAAGCATAGCGTGGAGGTGGCAGTTAACCCGCACCTCCGACATCCGCTGATTTTGGGGACAAATTGGCCAGCATTTAGTCAATTACTGGGGTGTTTATGTGCGGATGTTTCTTGTGGAGAAAGAAAGCTGGAGAATGGAGCGGACGCACAGGTGGGAGTGGCCGAACCGGGACCACGGGATACTGGGCAGGGGGAACAGAGCGTGAATAAGAGGCTAATCCTCCCTGAACGCGATGACTTTCCCCTGGAACAGTCCCATGACGAGTCGCTAAAACGGGCTTTTGAACAGGTCCAGACCATCGACGGTCAGTGACTCCAACCTGCACGGCCGCTCTCCTATCCCTATTTTGCTATTTTGAAGGATAGGTTGTACCGAGTGACACAAGACGCTCAAACAAAACAGATACAACCCAATTATTAGTACCGAAGAGCCGTCGGGAAACGCTATTCCAGGCGTTTCTGTAATCCAATGGCGGGGCATTTAGGGCAGGCGGCGACACTAAATCGTCTCATGGCCCGATTCTTTTGGCCGGGCATTCACGAGAATGTGCGCAGGTGGTGCGCTGCTTGTCGTGAATGTCAGTTGGTAAATCCACCGGCCTCTCCAAAGCGCCGTTGCGCCCTCTTCCCTGATGCAGGTCCCTTCGAACGAATTGGTATGGACCTCATCGGGCCATTAGAACGATAGGCACGTGGGCATCGCTTTGTATTAGTGCTGGTAGACTATGCAACCCGATACCCTGAAGCAGTGGCGCTTCGCAACATTTCAGCAAAAAGTGTAGCGAACGCACTGTTTTCATTAATCTCTCCGAGTGGGAATCCCGAAGGAGATTCTCACTGATCAAGGCACAGCGTTTATGTCATGACTTTACGCAAACTTTACGAATTATTGGGCATTAAATCGATCCGCACCAGCGTCTATCACCCACAAACGGACGGTCTGGTCGAACGATTTAAATCGCACCTTAAAAACCATTGATCGGAAGTTCGTCCACGAAGACGCCAAAAATTGGGATAGGTGGCTGGAACCCCTCTTGTTCGCTGTGCGGGAGGTCCCGCAAGCCTCCACAGGGTTTTCCCCATTTGAACTTCTTTTTGGGCGTCAGCCCCGCGGGGTGCTGGACGTCCTGAGAGAAACTTGGGAGGACGGACCTTCAGACAGCCGAAATGAAATTCAATACGTACTGGACCTGAGAACAAAACTCCACACTTTGGGGCGGCTGTCGATGGAGAATTTGTTGCAGGCCCAGGAGCGGCAGAGCCGGCTGTACAATCAGGGGACCAGGCTGCGTAAATTTGCACCGGGAGAAAAAGTTCTTGTATTGCTTCCTACGTCTAGCTCGAAATTACTCGCCAAGTGGCAAGGACCGTTTGAGGTCACACGGCGAATTGGGGATCTTAATTATGAGGTGGTTCGTACAGACAGGAGTGGGGCACATCAGATTTATCATCTCAACCTCCTCAAAAAATGGAGTGAGGTGGAGTCAGTGATGCTAGCGACGGCAGTGAGTGGGGAGGAGGATCTCGGGCCAGAGGTAAATAACAAACCGCAGTCCCTGGCTTTGGCCCCTGGGGGAGACCACCTTTCGCCCTCGCAGCTCACTGATGTAGCCAAGCTACAAGCCGCGTTTGCGGATGTGTTCTCACCCCTGCCTGGGCGAACCGACCTCATACAGCACCACATAGAGACCGAGCCAGGGGCGGTAATTCGCAGCCGGCCGTATCGTTTACCTGAACACAAAAAAAAGGTGGTTCAGGCAGAATTAGGCGCAATGCTAGAGATGGGAGTAATAGAGGAATCCCATAGTGATTGGGCGAGCCCGATAGTTTTAGTGCCTAAAACGGACGGCTCTGTACGATTCTGTGTGGATTATCGCAAGGTGAATGCTGTGTCGAAATTCGACGCATATCCAATGCCGCGAGTTGACGAACTGCTTGATCGGCTGGGTACAGCTCGTTTTTATTCGACACTGGATTTAACTAAAGGATATTGGCAGATCCCCTTATCTCCGTTGTCCAAAGAAAAAACAGCCTTCACAACGCCGTTCGGTTTACACCAATTCGTCACGCTTCCGTTCGGGTTGTTCGGGGCACCGGCCACGTTTCAGCGCCTCATGGATAGAATTCTACGGCCGCATGCAGCATATGCCGCTGCATATCTGGATGACATCATCGTTTATAGTAACGACTGACAGCGGCATATGGAGCATTTGCGGGGTGTACTGAGAGCGCTGAGGGGGGCTGGACTGATGGCTATCCCGAGGAAGTGTGCGGTTGGGCGTGTGGAGGTCAGGTATCTGGGCTTCCACTTGGGCCACGGGCAGGTGCGGCCCCAAATTGATAAGACCGCGGCGGTT
The DNA here is from genome assembly GCA_027422405.1 of Ptychobarbus kaznakovi. Classification (NCBI taxonomy): domain Eukaryota; kingdom Metazoa; phylum Chordata; class Actinopteri; order Cypriniformes; family Cyprinidae; genus Ptychobarbus; species Ptychobarbus kaznakovi. Next base: position 20,664,793 of record CM049802.1, on the reverse strand, counting down.
GCGACCTGCCCGAGGCCCAAGACCAAAAAGGAGGTGAGGCAGTTCCTGGGGCTGGCGGGATATTATAGAAGGTTTGTACCTAATTATTCGGACCTCACCAGCCCGCTGACTGACCTCACTAAAAAGGAAGCGCCAGATCCGGTCCAGTGGACGGAGTTGTGTCAGCAGGCTTTCACCCAGGTAAAGGCTGCCCTGTGTGGTGGGCCACTCTTACATTCTCCTGACTTTTCTCTCCCCTTCTTGCTGCAGACAGATGCATCGGACAGGGGGCTAGGGGCCGTCCTGGCCCAGGAGATAGAGGGTGAAGAGCGGCCGGTGCTGTACATCAGTCGCAAGCTCTCTAAGAGAGAGACGATGTACAGCACCATTGAGAAGGAGTGTCTGGCAATCCGGTGGGCCGTTCTCACCCTCCGCTATTATCTCCTGGGACGGGAGTTCACCCTCTGCTCGGACCACGCGCCCCTGCAGTGGCTCCACCGCATGAAGGATACCAACGCGCGGATCACCCGTTGGTATCTGGCCCTCCAGCCCTTTAAGTTCAAGGTGATCCACAGGCCGGGGGCGCAAATGGTTGTGGCTGACTTCCTCTCCAGGAATGGGGGGGGGGGGGTGCAGGCCGGAGGGCTCCCCGGCCTGAGTCGGGCGGTGGGGGTATGTGGTGAGGGGGGCGTGGTTAGCGGAGTCTGCGGCGGGAGAGAGAGTCTGGAGACGAGCGGTGAGTAAGTGGGTCAAGTGCAAGATGACAGTCACCTGCTTCTCATTTCAGTGATTGGCGTGGAGAGATCTTAAAAGCCACATGGGGACAGAAAGTGGCAGAGAGAGACGGACTGAGGAATTAGACAGAGGAGCTGCTGCTCGATGCCGGAGAACAGTCCAAGTGCTACGAATTTATGTTATTGTTAAGTGCCTCGGGCACGTGTGTTATTATTTTGGGACCGAAATAAATTAACTCAGCCTCAGTCACGCCGACTCGGACTTCTTCCTTCCTTTTCCTTGAACCTTGCTACAGTTAATTTTCCACATTCTGTGATGATTTGGGGTGCAATGTCATCTGCTGGTGTTGGTCCATTGTGTTTTTTGAAAACCAACATCACTGCACCCGTTTACCAAGACAATTTGTAGCACTTCATGCTTCCTTCTGCTGACCAGATTTTTAAAGATGCTGATTTCATTTTCCAGCAGGATTTGGCACCTGCCCACACTGCCAAAAGCACCAAAAGTTGGTTAAATGACCATGTGTTGGTGTGCTTGACTGGCCAGCAAACTCACCAGACCTGAACTCATAGAGAATCTATAGGGTATTGTCAAGAGAAAAATGAGAACAAGAGACCAAAAAAAGCAGATGAGCTGAAGGCCACTGTCAAAGAAACCTGGTCCTCCATACCACCTCAGCATGCCACAAACTGATCACCTCCATGCCACGCCGAATTGAGGCAGTAAATAAAGACAAAGGAGCCTCTACCAAGTATTGAGTACATATACAGTAAATGAACATACTTTCCAGAAGGCCAACAATTCCACTAAAACCATGTTTTTTATGGTCTTATAAAGTATTCTAAATTGTTGACATCGTGAATTGGTGTTTTTTTTGTTAAATGTTAGCCAAAATCATCAAAATAAAAGAACCAAAGACTTAAACTACTTCAGTCTGTGTGCTTGAATTTATTTAATACACGAGGAGTTTCACAAATTGAGTTGAATTACTGAATAAATGAACTTTTCCCAGTGGTGGTCAGTAACGAAGTAAAAGTAATTTGTTACTGTACTTAAGTAAATTTTTCAAGTATCTGTACTTTACTGGAGTAGTTTTATTTTGAGTAACTTTTACTTTTACTTCACTACATTCCAAAGCATAAGATCGTACTTTTTACTTCACTACATTTCATAAAACATATCGTTACTCCTTATAATACATCACGTGCTCCGAGACGCAGAAGCGGTGTCTGATTCATGAACAAACTGATTCTTTTCAATGAACCTGTTAAATCGGTTCGCAAATCGCAACAAACGATTCATTCACGAATTGGAAAGATCCGATTGCAGCTGTTCTCGAGTCGAAAACTCACTGATTCAAATGAACCGTTTAGAGCGAGTCTCCAGTGAACTGAACTCACAAGTAAAGAACCGGGCGCGCGTGCGCAACTGATGCTGCGAAAAGTAAGTTACTAATGTCGAATTTTAGGATTAATTATTGTAACTGAAAATCACATTTAGCTCAAAACTGTCAGTTGTTTGTGAACTAAATCTACTGTAAAGGGTGATCTATTTAAGCCTCTGAAATGCTTGAATGCAGACAGATCAACGTCAGTGTCTATGTTTTAGGTCAAAAAACGAAACATTAAAATAACACAGATTAAATAAAATAACTCATGCACGTTCATATTCCCCACTGCTGTAACGTTAGCAGTTTTATTAAAATACTACGCATTTAGCCCTATGTGATGTCTATTTTTATATTGTTTAGATCAACTAGCCGAGTAGACAGATATGAATGTTTATTCATAACCATACTGAAAATAAGTAAATATTGTTACCTGATACTAACTGTCTAGCTAACAAGCTTGCTGGTGCTAAGTTGAGGACATTTTTTGATATAAAGTCCAAATATTTTTATTCAGCCACAGATAGATTACATCTGAGGTAAAAAGAAAGCATGTGATGTTCAGAATATGCTAACTACAGTAATTATCAGAGTGGGAAGTGATGCCCTCTGGGGGCATTTGGACAGGGGTGTTTTACACCACAGACGAGGTTTGAGAAGAAAAAAATCATTATGAAAATATAATTATATTTTCCTTAAAATGTTCTTCCTAACTTCAGGCCTTATTCTCATGTCATATATAACTGACATTCTGCAAAACAACAAGCTCTAAAACACTTTATTCTTACTGGTGTAATTAGATGGTGAAATCTGTTTTCTCTCTCATGTACATCTCAGTGTAAGCTTCACAGTGAACATTACTACATCACTCTCATCAACGTAGTCCATATCAACAACAAAATATATATCTTGACTCCATATAGTGGTTATTTTGGGAAAATCCCAGGTATTTTGGGCAGTAGGATTATAAAAATATGTGCTAATATAAAATTAAATAAAGTAGTCTATATAAAATTGGAAAATAAATCTATCTATCAGTACTTTTTTACTTAAGTACATAAAAAATCTAGTACTTTTGTACTTTCACTCGAGTAAAATTGAAAAAGCAGTACTTTCACTTTTACTGGAGTAATATTTTATTATACGTATCTGTACTTTTACTCAAGTACTTGATTTGTGTACTTCATCCACCACTGACTTTTCCACGACACCTCCAAATTTATTGAGATGCACCTGTAATAAACATATATCTAGTTGAAGATGTGCAAAGAGTATGGGTTGCTGCTCATGAAGACCCAAGTTTGAGTCTTATTCATGTTCTAAAATAGTCTTAATGTTTGAAAGAAGTATTATGCTCACCAAGGTATTATTTATTTGATAAAAATATACAGCAAAAACAGTAATATTGTGAAAAATTATTTTAACTTCAAATAACTGTTTTCAATTTTATATATATTAAAATGGTATTTATTCCTGTGATACAAGCTGAATTTTTGCATAATTACTTCAGTCTTTAGTGTCACATAATCCTTCAGGAAACATTCTAATATGCTAATTATGTTGGCTAGATATGGTTCCTTCTTGTCTTTTAATTGAGTTTTTGAATGTTGTTTCTGTCAACAGTGAAAAAGAGTTTGATGTATTGTATTATATTTTGTTATATTTTAAGAAAGCTCTATTTTTTTACTATATATTTCAATACTGGAGAAGTATTTTTTATAGGGAGCTTTCTGAATTTTCAAATAAGATTTTTGACACATTTTCATCAGGTTTTAGATTAAACCAGCACATAAACTGATCGTTTCAAGGTGGCTAATGATTTGTTGTTGATTTCTTGGTAGATTAAGGGAACTGCGCTATTCCAGTGCTGCTTGATCTCAGTGTGGCTTCTGAGATGGTGGACGGTGAGATTCTTCTTGCCCGGTTAAGTCAGTGGGAATTCAGAAGCTTGCATCAAAGTGATTGTCTTCTTATTTAAAGGAGCTTTATCTTCTCTGCCCCCATCTCGTTTGGGGTTCCTCCGTGTTCTAGTTTTGGCCCTGTTTTTTTTCTTTATACTTCCATTGGGATTAATTTGTCAATGTTGCATATTGCTGTGCGGATGACAGCTGTATCTACCTTTAAAGTGTAAATATAACTCCAAACAAACGTCTCTGCTAAGTTATTTGTATGACATTAAGAGATGAATGGCTCTTAATACCCTTCAGTTTAATGATTAAAAATCTGAAGTGGTGGAATTTGGCCCAACAATCAATTAAGCATCTTAATCCTCTATCCACTACTTTAAATATTCAGGAGGAAACTAAGGGCTATTACTAAAATACTAATATTATGATTATTGTTTTTGTTTGTTTTTTTTTAAGATATATAAATTGTTTTTCATGCTTTTTTTCATACTGGATTATTGTAATAGCTACACTTGGGGCAAACATTCACGTTTACAGTTAGTGCGAAATGCAGCGTCACATTTAATCGTTCTTTCTGAATGAAATTGTTCTTTTTTAAGGGAAAAAAATCTTACTGACCACATACGTAAGTGGGCGTTACTAAAGCCAGTTTATATCATAGTAGGAAACAATATAGTGATGATTGCCTCAGTAGTCACCTCTTATGTCTGCAGTAACTACGGAGTTTTAGCGGGAAAAAATACCATGATAATAGTTTAGTATTTTGTTTATTTTTTGTGCGTTTTTTGTGCGTTTTTGTGTTAACGTTTTGTGATTTGAAGGAATGTTTGTCGTTTCCGCGCATGCGCGTTACGAATTGTAGCGACTTCCTGCCAAATAGTTGTCCCTAACAACACACAGCACCTCACCGAGGGAATATCAGTTCAAGGAAACACAAAGTTTCCTCGGAAGTAGCATTTGGTGACATGGTAAGAGTTTCTTTCCCATTCGTGTGCCGTAAACTGTGCATTTGAGCGCTTTGATGAACGGTTTGGTGTGAAATGGTAAGGTCAGCGAGCCGCGAGCTAAATAACACACGTTGGCTAACTGGTCAAACTCTGCTAAACGAGTAACCTTACACCAACAAAGCTATCACTGGTAAACGGCTTAAGTTGTGTCCACTTAGGATATGTACGTCAGCCGTGAAATGCATGTTTCCAAGCAAGACGTTGTTTATGTAACGACATACTAGCGAATTTGTGTCTGAAAGCAAATGTGGGGTCCTCAGCTTCCTTTTGTCACCCGTCCTTGAGTCTCTGCAGTTCAGTGCATGTTAAATTTACATTACTTCAGCCTCTGCTATTGTGTTTTGTTTGATAGGCTGATTCTGTACTGACTGTACACTTTCATGCAAACACATCCACCAACTCCTTTTTGAGTTGACCTGTCTATATATGTATATGTGTGTATATATGTATATGTGTGTATATATATGTCTGACATAGATGTTTATAAATATTTTTGTATGCATGTGTGTATGTCTACCTAAACATAACAATTTAAGTTTTGTCGTTTGTAAATGCTGAAGATGTGTATGCATTTTTTTTTATCAAGGATGCATTAAATTGATCAAAAATAACAGTGAAGAGGTTTACAAAAAAAATAAAAAAAATTCAATTAATAAAGTTGTTCTTTTGAACTTTCTATTCAAATAATCTTGGAAAAATGTTTCCTGGTTTCACAAACTATGAAGCAGCACAACTGTTTTTAACATTGACAATAATAATAAATGTGTCTTGAGCAGCAAATCAGCTTATTACAGTGTTTCCCCTGACCCCCCGAAAGTGAAGATGAAATGTTGACAGATTTAATTGTGTATCTGGTTATCAAATGATGGCATAAAACATCAATTTAATTTATCTGTAAAGTATTGAAAATGTAACTTTTTTTGGCAAACAAAGGGAATTTACTATTAAAATTAAAGCATGTTAGAAATGTTGTGTGATCATTCCTTAAAAAAATAAAGTTTTCATAATTTTAGTAGTAGTGTTATGTAGGGCTGCAACTAACGATTATTTTGATAATCGATTAGTTGGCCGATTATTCTTTCGATTAATCGGATTAAATATAATTATTTTATTTTACTGACAAAATACACACTATTCCACATTCTGCTCAATGTCCTTCAAACTAATTGAATGCTATGGAAACATACAGTGTTTAATTTATTAAACCACCTGTCATAAAGAGAAAACTAATATTTTAGGAATCTCTCAAAACAAGTTTTAAATTTAAATCTAAAAATGTTAGTCATTTATTGGGCAAATTACAAACAGAAACAACTAATTAGTATTTATAATAGCAAAAATGGCCACATAACATCTTGCATGCATTGTTTATGTACTTTTTGACTGTAATTGCGTATCTGAAAAAAAACCACTAAGTGTTCTGCCTTTCTTTCATAGATAACTGTAATAATTATATTATAGCATTAGAAATAGCCTACTATTGTTACTAAAGAGCTTACGCATTTTGGAGGACTAACCAATACAGAAAGCTAAAACATAATTTTGGTAATCACAACGCTGTTAGTTTAGAGCAGCAGTGGCACAAACCTTACATAATCTGTTAAAAACCTTACATACCTTTGTTTTAAAAAAATTTGTTAAGCACTGTAATAGTGAATATAGTTTAAATCTCTATTAAAAATGTAA